>JACERR010000044.1:0-241285 GCA_016760335.1 Gastrodia elata | reverse complement strand
TCAATTAACACTCTGGCTACAGATGATCGGAGGAGATTGGCTGTTGCCTAGTCAACCATAAGGAATTTCCCAAAATAAGACCCCAGTGAGAAAAAAATAGAACAAGTGATCAAATGAACTTTAAGCAGAGGGAAACTTATCCAAACAAAAATTATAGGAGATTCATGTTTCTTATCAAAAGATGTAGTTATTTCAATTATTTCATATGAAAGTTTTCGTTATAGTAAGAATCACTGGCAAATAATCTTGTATAATTTTGCTCGTTTGAGAGCTTGATTAGTATGTGGTGAGCATCGATTAATCCAGCATTAAAAGAGCCTGATAATCTCAAATTATCGAGAAATTTCTGAGTGGCTATCATGGGAGGATTTCCATTAGAAAACTTCCCAACAAGAGAAAACTCGAATGGCTTAGCCAACCTATCCATTTCATCTTCAGAAAGAAGAATAGGTTTAGCTACAGGAGATGTGGTGGGTTTGATACCAACCAAACCCCCGCCGAGTTAGCATTTGTGAGAGCTGCAATAAAAGACTTTAGAGCGGATCCATAATTGTTTTTCTTAATGTGAAGGTTAGGAAGGCAACCAAGTTGTCAAGACAACTGACGAGGCCTCCAATAACAAAAACAGGAAAGCCAAACATTCCTGTTCGCCAAATGGAAGGACCTCTGACAGAGACATGTCTAGCGGGTCGGTGATGATTGCAGCCACGTGGTCTCCGTAGTAGAGGAATGGCTACTGGAAGGATTGGATAAACCCTCAACAGTCATGGCCGAAACCACCTTGCCAACAAGACAAAGCTCCTATGTGGATGCACCGCCCAGGAGCCTACAACACGAGCAAGCGGACACCAAACTTATGCCACCAGGTCAACTCTAGGCGAGCGTAGAGAGAGATGGTGATGATGACTACTAGGGAACCCTAGATCGCTATTGCGATCACCTGCAGGAGTTTAGCCTGTGGGGATATTGCATATATCATATATGCATATTTACATATATACATATATACATACATATATACATATACATATATACATATATACTATATACTATATACATATATATACATATATATATATATATATACATATTAGCACACACACATATATATATATATATATGTATATATATGTATATATATAAATAATATGTGTATATATATATATATATACATATTTACATGTGAATGATATTGCAGCTCAATAGTTGAGGCTCAGAATTATTTATATATACATATGTACACACATATATATATATATACATGATTTGATTGACAACTAATGATTTATATAAATAATATGGTATATGATATTTTCAATTTCACTATGTTAATAGATAGATTATAAATCATATAATCATACGCTGTCATGCTTTTAATTAGTTTGCGCTAATAGACATGACTTAAGACAGAACCTAACAAGACGTGACTTTGAGGACACATATTTTTGGCTTGACGGACATTCATCGATTTATAATGGTGTATTGCTCAATCAGTTTGTATTTCTTATATTGTTGACAACTTGTGTTTTACATGTGCCTTGTATTTTTCATCGATTATTTATAGTTTCTGGGTATCCTTTTTAATTGTCCGCCTTGTTGAAACTTGCCTTAATTTTTTATTTGCCTTTTTATTTTCTTGCTTAAGTTGGTATTGTTCGGGACAGCTCTAGGGAACGGCAAGGAACTTAGCTGGAGAGATTCTGATGGAGATTATTGTGATAGATAGAGACATCGATATTGGTATTTTTAACTTTAATGTATGTAGTCATAATTATACTTGGTTATTTAAGAGAAAACAGTCATAATTATTGTGTATTTCCTTATTATTGGCCTAATTGTATTTGCTTATGATATACATAATTACTTTTCTCTCAGTTGATATTTGTGCATTCTATAGTTCTTTTCATTTTAGATTGTTATGATATTCTTTACAAATCAGTCCTAGGTTTGGGGAGGTTTTATAATTTGTATTGATAATAGGTTTATCCTAAACTGGTATTCTGCATTTTTCTTCACCACGATCTGTCTAGCTATAGCTTCTCACAAATAAGTCATATTGCAATGGCGTATCATGATTGGAAAAGTGTCTTCATAGTATAGCTGGAAAGAATGATTGATTGATTTCGATAAGGATAGCTAAGAGAGAGTACATTAGTTCTTATTTTAGTTGCTGTAGAATAGTTTGTTAGTAATGCATTCCAGCTGTTATGTTTAAATGGTAGCTGATCGTTAGGAGACTATTAGTGGGAAAAACTGTTTTGGAGAGCTACGGTGCCCTTAGAATCGCAAGGTGTCATGGAGTGTATTTTCTTATGGAGAGGTGGCTAAGAGGTAGTGGCTCACTTGAGAATGTCTTTCCTTACTAGAGATGACTTTTGGAGGTGTCTAGAACTTTGCTCATGTTACTTTTATCCAAACAGAAGATGCAATGCCGATTCTGAGGCTACTACTAGGTAGTAGTGTGAGGACCCGATGCTGGGTCAGCGGGAGCTAATCCAGCACCGGTTTGCTTGTGGAATAGTAATAACAACAATAACAAGCAATGACAAGTCCTCTAGCCATATGATCATATTGAGTGGTTTAAGAGACAAATATATAGACATCAAACATAACTCATTTATTCATTAATTCATGAGTCTTGAGTACATAGATTAAAATAAAAGAAAAATTACAGACTTTTAAAAAGTAGATAGAGTCAAAAAGAAAGCGGTGGATCAGCAGGTAGCAGGATCAGCACTGCTCAGTTCTTTAGCACCTTTCCTCGAGGATGAACTCCTGATCTGAGCACGTTTCAAAAGTGCGGGCATTCGAAAACCAGTTAGTTGTGAAACTAAGTACTGATAGATGTAATCTTTACAAATGTTAAATAATAAGCAAAATAATTAATATTTGACAGGAAATAAAAGTTGTACAAACTTATCCCTACAAACCTGCTTCAATTGCACTTGAAACTTAGCATAGAAATAATTGCAGTCACAAAAATAAATACAGAATTTCAGTGCTTGATATCTGAGGCAAAATATAATTTTATTGGGCAAGTACAAAATCGAGGAAAAGGGGGGTTCATTTTTGTGTTACATATCTCAACTTCCCTCTATACCTGCCCCCTCAAAGACCTATCAGTATAGGCTCTTTATGACTCCTGATGTCGGACAGCCCCGTCCTAGCGGTTGTCTGATCAGACAAAAAGTATAAAGCAACATGGAACCCTTGCTTCTCATTTATCCAAACTTATTCATATATCATTTTAGTGACTTTAAAAAGCACTTTTATCAAATTTGTGCGATGTTGAGCAGAAAAAAAATATATTTAAACAGAAGTAATAAAAGATATCTGGTACCTTGTTCTTAAAAGTTCAACAGTTCGACAGTTCAACAGTTCAACAGTTCGACAGTTCAACAGTTCGGATGAGTGACAGTTCGCTCAATCTGCATTTTAGGTTTATGATATTTTTAAATTAGCTATTAGCCAATATTTTTAGGAGTAACATTTATTTTTATTTCGATTATGTCATTCTTTTGCTTTCTTAATATTATTAAAGTCTGATCTTTAAGGATTGCGGTGGCAGTAATATTTATTATAGCATTTATTAATTTGCTGATGATAGCAATCATATTTGATATAATATTATTGTTATCATTATTTTAATGACAATAATAATATAAGAATGAAAGAATGTAATATAAATAACTGTCAAAAAGAAAATATTTGAACTGAAATTATAGTCATTTCATAACATATGTATAGTTTTCTTTATTAATTAATGAAAATCATATTAATGTGAATGACGATATTATAACATTATTATGAATATTAAGTAGGTATAAATGGACGAAGACTAGCAAACAAAAATCAATTATCATGTTTTCTTTTCCGTTTTTCTTTATCTTAAACTTCTTATCTTACCTTAAGATTAGGATTGCCGGAAAGCGGAGGGAAGCCGGAGTGGGTTGCTGGCCGGGTTGTTGGCCGGAATGGGGTGGTTGGGCGGCTGGCTGAGGGTTGGCCGAGGTGGTAGCAGCAAGGGGTTGGCTGGAAAGGGCTGTTGGTGGCCGTCGAAGGCTGCCGGAAGCTGTTTGGTGGCTGCTGGAGCTGCTGGAGGGGACTGCCTTGGGGAAGGGAGGCTGGCTGGGCTGCTGTGAGGGGGAGGAGGGGCTGAGGGGTGGCTGGTTGGAGGGCTGCTGGCAGCTAGCCGGGCTGTTGGGAGAGTGAGGAGGGGCTGAGGGGTGTGAGGGAGGGAAGGAGAGGGGGGTTTATAGAGAAGAGAGGTGGGGGGTAAGGGATAGGGCTGGTCGGCCATTTGGCCGACCATTCCTGCGCCATTCGGCGCAGGAAAGGCCCTGGCGCGGAAGGTACCGCGCCTTAGGGCGTAAGGAAGCGACTTTAGTCGCTAAAATTCGCAGGCAAGGGAGAGGTAAGGAAAAAAAATGGAACTTGGCACCGAGGTGTGTTACTACACGACGAACACCCTCGCGCCAAAAATTTTCGATTCGGGCAATTATTTTATTTTTAATTAATTTCTGAAGTTTTCAAACTTCAGAAATTAACCACGATAAATCCGGCGCTCAGAATTTGATGAAACTTCACGAGCAGCCTTTAAATAATATACTTAACACAATGATACTGAAATTGATGAATTCCGGCACGTATTTCAATATTTTGATTTTTTAGAATTTAATTAATTCAGAAAATAAAGCGGGAGCTTCTGTTATTCGGATTTCTCCCAAACTAGGGCACTTTGATCTAAAAAAATTATTCTTATCTAAGGGTATTTTTGTTTGCCATAATTTAAAATTCCCCGAGGTCCTGATGCTTGAGACGGGTTTTGACCTAATTTGAAAAGTAACGATATTGGGACGTTACAAGTAGGACAATAGAACAATGGCTGATTATGTGACAGTTCATTACATTGGCGAGGTATTCGCAACTTGTAGTACTATAGATCAATGCTAGAGATTCGTAATTGGTTAAAGGATAACCTAAGATGTCTGTTAATTTTATTCAAGATCAAAGAGTTTCCTGAGTTAATAAATAATGCTAGACTAATGATGATTGATTTGACTCATAGTAAATAGTGACAATACAATGAAGAGGTATTTTGTGATCTATAGTTCTAAAAGCTGCGTTGAATTTAGTTTTTTTGGAAAGAAGAGCAGGTTTGAACCTGCAGAACTCACGAGGAACACTCTTCCTTCTAAAAATTATATATAACTTCTATTTGTTATCATTTTGGGAAGCTACTAAGGGAGATGCTACTTGGGACTGGCAATATTTCAGATATGATCAATTTGGGCATAGGATGATAGATTGACCCCACGGATTATGGTGAATGATCTGGTGACATGTCAGGTGGTGTAACGCCCCATTATTAGATTTGATATATTAATCTAACAATGGGTGTTACGGTAGTACTTAGTACCGGATTAGGGATTTCTAGCCCAACATTAAGTACTACCTTTAAAATATGTGAATCTATGGGTAGAAGGAAACTTCAAACATTCCAATTAAACAGTCATCATTCATGATATGAAAATATACAACAAGAAAGAGTTTAAAATATCACAGAAATATTTAATTTACAAGTTTGAGAATGTAATCACTCATTCTCACATAAGCAAAAAGTGTAAAGTAGAAAAGGTCTTCAATCCAGCTACAGTTCAGGCTCCTCCTTAAGTACAACACTTGATTCACGCTTCAGATCTACCGTATTTGATTTATAATACGGTAGGGCACAACCAATAAAGAAAAAATAGTTAGATTTTAAAAAGTCTAAGTACAATTCAAGGGTACATTAATTTTATACGGATATCACATTAGCCATTTACAATATTTTGCATGGAGAATATAAGTATAATAGCTAAAAGCTGTAAAAATGGTTCACATTATTCATTCCTGCATCAATAGTTTAGCGAAACAACTACAAAGTATGCATTTATATAAGGGAATATGAATGTGTTTCAATTGATTCATATGCTAAGTAAAAGACAGTGTAGTTAATTTATTTTTTCTTACATGTGATATAAAAAAAAACTTACACTGCATAAGCTGTAAGTAAAACTGAAATAATAAGTTGCTGAAATGAAGTAAAGCAATTCGATCTTAAAAGATTGAAATAAGTATAGTCATAAGAGTATAATGATCATTCACAATCAATAAGATTGTGACATGAAATTTATGATTTATTTATCTTGTATTTTTGTTCTGTGGGCGCAGAACAAGTGAGGAGTTGAGTGCGTTTACTCAACTTTTCTGAAAGTTGGGTCAACTGCAAACACACCACATTCTTAAGTATGATCTTGCTTGGCAACCTTATTAATATTCTCATTACTAGGTTCACGATATTAGAAGATGAACTAAAGTTTATTTAATCTAATAATTGAAGGTCTTTATGAATTAAGTATTTTTGGTTTTAAAGATTCTCATTTATTTTACAACAAAAGATATATCATAAATTTCTTTCTATATATTGAGTTATCTAATTAGCATTTTTACTCTATGAGTGCACTATAATGGATTAGAGAAGTTCTAAATCCTAATTTAAGTTCTTCTAATTTCCACAATTAAAGATTTGCATGAGTTAAGTTCTTAGAGATCTTTAATTTTTAACAAGAGTACATAATGTAATATTATAAAACTTCTTTATTTCTCAAGTGATGAGGTTGATTAAGATGGTTTATTTATCTTTATGCAGTTATGTTTAAGGTGAAGATTATCCTTATGGTTCAATTTTAAATATATATATATATATATATATATACCTAATTAAAGAACTAATTCTTTATTTGTTGAATCAAGAGAGTTGTAAGTATTATTATTATTATTTAGGCATACAATTCTAATTCTAATTTAATTCCATAAGTTAATTACATTGCTTGAAACTTATAAGGTTCTGTTAGTATCTTATTGTTACTTAAAGATAAGCTTAAGGTTTACTAGCATGCTTAATCAATTTTATATAATTTACTTATTAAGTCACTAATCCTAAATATTCTATGATAAGAATCTTAATCTTTTTTAAGAGAGATATTTATCAATTTTACATTTTAAAGTAATACTTTTTCTTTATGGTGGGCTTGCCTAATTGTTAAATGAAATTATCTCTATTAAGTATAAATGAGTTATTGATCCCTATTAAAGTAATTGATTTGTCACAAGAATTATTATTCTTAATATATTTTAGCTTGAGGCGAGGACTTAACCTTTACTAAATTTAGTATTATGAAATTTAAAGGAATTTTTACAAAGTTTGGAATACCTAAAACCCTTAAAGTGTTAATATGAAATTTTATATAATTTGATGAAGGATAGACTATATGTAGCAGGATCAATCTAAACTTTACTCCTAAGTTTTTTTCATTTATTCTCTTATTTAAGCTTATGCTAATTTCATCCTTTAAGACCTAAGATTTTCCATAAACAAAATCATATACTTACTATTGCATGATTACCACACATAATATGCCTCTATGATTCAACTAAAAATATTTGGATGTCCTAAGTATGTAAGAAACAATTATGCAGTCATCTTAACGTAAGGTTTTCATTAATCACATGCAAAGGAGGTAAAATTGCATTAATCCCAATTTACTTTCATATGGCTTATAATTAATATTTAGATGATAACAATTCAGAATTATAATAACAGCGAACAAGCATCATTTGGATGTCGATTGGTCCAAGCATGGCTTAATTACTATTAATGAACATCAAGATGGTGATTAGTAAAAATAATAGACAATGCAATTTTAACCTTATATTAATATTCTTGTCATTTTCTGATTGATTTGATATATAATTTTGTACTTTTGGATTTGTATTAATGAAACTAAGAAGCTTTGAAGGATTAGAATTTAATTAATTAGATTAATTAAATCTTAGTTTCCTATTATAAGCTTGCGGCCCTTTTTAATCCACGACTGTCGTTGGAGGTGCGACGGGCCCGAAAATTAAAATATGTGGGCCGGGTCCGAAAATAAAATATGTGGGCCGGGCCCGGTCCGGTCCACGAGTAAATAGATTAAAAAGGCGCAATGGGTTGGCCCGTAGACAAGGCTAAGTGGGCTGGGCCCGATCCTGCCCACGAAAATTCCTTCATCTTCCCTGAGGAATTAGGGCATCTCCAAATTTTGATAGCCAACACCTTTAAGTGTCCAATCCATATGTTAACAAGAAGTGCTGGATCTGAGCTTTCGATTGAGCTCTAGATCTCTATTTAGAGCTTCCCGTAACATTGGCGATTATGATGCCCTAAAATCCTAGGGTTACGGTTGCAAAAATTTAGAGTTTGAGTTTAATTGGAACATGGTTGAGTCGCACTTAATTCAATACAGCTTGTAGGACCATAGGATAATAATTGAAACAAAATTAAGAACGAATGGGAGTAATTGGAGTACCTTAGAGTCGAGTGTTGAAGTTTCCTTCTGAGTTCTAAACGAAGTTAGGGTTGCCAACTGATTTCAAAAGTGGCCGCAAGTGAAAATAGGGTTAGTCTGAGATAAATGCAGAAGGAAGAGTGGGCTTGATTGCGGCGGATTGAAGCATTTGGCATCACTTCCCGCGCGTTGCCATTGGTGAAGCTTGCGGCGATTACCACGCGCCTCACTGTGATCGAACGCAGAGGAAACAACGCGAATCAGCCGTCTGATCTGGATGGCTGAGATGATTAGACGGCACTGATCAGTGCGTCATCTGATCGAACAGTAATGGAGTCGCAGGCAACGACAGACAATGGCGCCGTTAGCAGAATAAATTAATATTAATTAATTAAATTCTTAAACCTTTTATTTAATTAAAATAATACAATTAAACGCGTTCAAAAAAATCCTATAAATTCATTCTTAACTAAACTGGGAGCAAGGAACTTAAAAGTGCAATCAGAATTTCAATCGGATGTTGTTTCAATTATTTAATTTTTCAGGGTTTCAAAAATGCAATAAAATAATCGGGAAATTTTGACGTTCTCCAAAGCTCACCAAATTTGCACCCCTAGCTAATTTGGGGGTGAGGAGTTTATTGACGGACTCGGATTTTGATTTTGAGGTTAATTTAATTATCATGATTTTCTGATTTGATAAAAAAAAATTAAAAAATTAAAATATTCAAATTTTTTCAATCGAGTTCAGATTAGATTTAAAATAACAGGAATTGCCCTAGACACTATTTGGAGTCTAATGGAGGTGATTATGAAGCAATATGACTGTTAAATACTGATTAACAACATCAGATTGTTACAGGTGGATTGATGGAAAATTGGAAAACTCATGTCTGAAGCAACACCTATAACTTACAGTGAATGTTCTTCGATTGATTTATGAGTGGTGCTAGTTATATTCAAATAGGTTTGAGAATTAGAGGGAGCCTGCTGCTTCAGTTACAGCTGGTACAATTCTTTCTGGCTTATGTCCATACCCTTTCTCAGTAGTAGACAAAGGATTATTTTGATGTGGTGACAAATATTACTTTCATTTCAACGCATTATCATCATATTCTTATTTTGTATATGCCTACCACTCTTTTACCGATAAGATACTCTGAATTTGCTCGCCGGCGATAGTTCGATAAGATACTCTGAAATTATTTTTGTTGAAGATTTGATTTCGATTCATAGCAGGGTTATCCTACGTTGTGTATAAAGCTATATTGTTGCAGTTGAATGTATTAAAATACCAAATGCAAACTTGAACCTGATATTTCTTTCTATATTAATCAATTTTCCCTGCTTTGTTTTTACAGAAAAGAAGAAAAAATGTGAATTTTCTACTCCGAGCTTTCTATCTTTTTTCTTAGATAAAAAGATTGTTGTTTTGGGTTCTTTTTTTTTACTGAGTTGACACCCAGATTGATTCTCAATCATATTTTAGTTGCTTCGCGGGTTGAAATACCTTCATTCAGCAAATATACTACATAGGGATCTGAAGCCTGGAAACCTGTTGATCAATGCCAATTGTGATCTCAAGATTTGTGACTTTGGCCTGGCTCGAACGAGCAATGGAAAAGGTCAGTTTATGACTGAGTATGTTGTCACACGCTGGTATCGAGCCCCCGAGCTCCTCCTTTGCTGCGATAATTATGGAACTTCAATCGATGTATGGTCTGTGGGCTGCATTTTTGCTGAGTTGCTGGGCCGCAAGCCTGTGTTCCCTGGAACTGAATGCTTGAATCAGCTTAAGCTCATTGTCAACGTGTTGGGCACGATGAATGACTCCGATCTTGCTTTCATCGACAATCCCAAGGCCCGGAAGTATATCAAGTCACTTCCGTATACTCCGGGCATATCGCTTAGTTCTCTTTATCCCCATGCGGATCCCTTAGCCATTGATCTTCTTCAAAAGATGCTTGTTTTTGATCCCTCTAAAAGGATCAGTGTAATAGAGGCGCTTCAGCACCCTTATATGTCACCCCTTTACGATCCGAGCTCCAATCCTCCGGCTGATGTTCCTGTTGACATCGAGGTCGATGAAGACCTGGAAGAAGAGATGATTAGGGAGATGATGTGGACGGAGATGCATTATTACCATCCAGATGAGTCTTCTTCGAATTTGTGAGTTAAGTATTAAGTGTGGAGTATGATGTATTTTTATTTACCTTATTAGGAAATAAGCTGCTTTAGCAGAGCATTTTGCTGTTTCAAGCGAAATGATGTTCTTAATTTATGCTGTGTTTTATTAATTAAAGATTTGTTATTACATATTTATATCGACTGTGCTTGGCTGTTTTGCTGCTTGTAAGTATATGCATTACATTTTTGTCATTAAGAGTACCCTTTTTTGTGAAAGGTTTTGTAGTTCTTCTTCTGAATATTTGTTATTACTTCGATCGAATTTTATGGATATAAATTATTTTGTATTTCTGATAATGTCTGCTGCAAAATTTGGTTGAATTGATTACTCTATTTATGTTTTCTAAACAATACACGACAATATCAACGACAAGACTTGATAAAAGCCTTCCCTTAGTTCCAAATAAAGTAGTTTTTTTTTGAATTGAGTTTTGCTATATAGCTCTTATATATTTTTCAAAAAGTATAGATGATTAAGATTTAGAGAGTTAAGTAGAATCTATTTTTGCATGTGAGGCCTATAAAAATACATATTCTAAATTTTAATTATTCATATTTTTTGGAAGATATTTGAGAATCTAAATTTTTTTTGAATTATACACTGTATGATTTAATTATTTATCTTCTCAGTTCACATGTTTGTAATGGCAGAGGGTGTAATATAGTCCTTGTGCTGCATGAATGCATAACAGCCCAGTTGGTGAGATGAGCAGTCACTTTTAGGGCCCCACAAAGTGCATCAAAATAGCTGGGTTCCAACAGTCCCATAAATAATAAGTGCTTCTAAACTCGCATAATTTTGCTGTCAGCAGTTTTTATTTATTTTCAAATGCATTTGAATTTCTAAATAAAATCTTTTGCTTTGAAAGAGGTGCGGCTTCTCGAGAGGAGCGCGCACCAAATCCCATTTTGTAGAGAATAAAATAAATTCGATGACGTCAGAGTGAGCAAATCCCGGCTAATAAAATAGATTGATGAATCTCATAAAGTCAACTGAAGGTTTATATGCAAATTTTAAAGTTTCACAGTGCAATGTTAAGAACGAAAAGAGAGAAATTCAAGTAGGCTGCCATCACACTTTTTGGTGCACAACTGCTTCTTCAGAGAGAAAGGCTTCTTTCAGTGCGTACCAAACAAATTGAGGCCTGCTTCTCATTTTAAGGGACTTCAGTTGTGCTGCGAAATTTGAGGCTTAAATATTCATAAACCTTATTTAAAATCTTAATCATATTGATAATGATGTTTGATTGCTAAATTTTAAGGTATTGCTCGCTGTGGCCTGAAAGGTTTCACAGTTTTGCCTTCAGAAAATAACTTCTCAGCAAATCACCGATCCTAGGAGTGCTCCCACATGAGCACGCTTAACTTTGGAGTTCTTATCAAGAACTCCACCGTCATCTGAAAATGTGCCTCGATTTTTAAGAGTTTTACTTATTACTACTCAAGTGGAGCATTTATAAATTCTTTTTTACATAATCCTACTATTGAGATTCAATGTGCTGCGATGAAAATTGGCACAATTTTTTATGCCAATTGATGGGATCGTGATATCATATTGCAGTCTTTGGTCACCCAAACAACATACCCACAACATACCCAGTTGCGACAATTATCAATAATTTTGGTCATTCTCTAGGGAAACCATGAGTTTGGGCTTCTTTGATAATCATTTGTTAAGTAGAGTACATATCATTTAATACTCCTAACTCAAACGCAACAAACAATTGCGCTTAGCTTTACGTGCCTGAGAGTTGCAAGGGCACTTTGCAGTAGCATCTTGCAAATGCATTGCTACACTTAGGAATGCTTTAGAGCACTGCTTGGGTTTTATTTGAGAAGTTTGACATGGTATTTATTACAAGACGCTTGGGTTTCCTTTGAGGAACCTGACGTAGTATTTATTACGAGACGTGGATCTGCTACCATCATATTTTCATTACATTTCAATAGTTTTTATTTTCAACAAAATTGTAGTATGTAAGACATTAGTTGTGGGCTTGGATTTATAATTCTCTTATAGTTGTGTAACTCTTTTTATATGAGTGAATGAATGACATTTTATATTTTATTTAAATTTTCTTAATATGATACTATCATCACAATGAAAATGGTGGATGGCATTTTAGTAACACTTAAATAAATCTACTTTGTAACCAACCGATTATTCATGGTCGTCATCAACTTCACTGATGAGGTGGGAGCACTATTATTATTATTATTTTTTTTTTTACAGTAGTTGAGATAGCCTAATGACTACGGTGAGCCACTCCTTGGGAAGCACAACCTTGAAATTTGATGATATTATTGGGCTTGTCTTAAATGAAGATGTTCAAATAACATCTAAAGGAGAGGCTATTACATATGCCTTGAATATTGAAAGCAGAGAAAAAATTTTGAACCGTAACTCAAATCAAATTTGGTCCAAGTCCAGAAGAGTGAAGTCAAAAGTAAAAATTAAGTGTTCAAAACATGGGATCAAGGTGCATTTCAAGAAGGATTGCATGAACCCTAAGAGAACTAAAGGTACAAATTAAGAGAGGAAATGATACAACAAATATAATAGTGGCCAATCTTGAGGATGCATTGATCTTGTTTATGGACATTACAAAGTGTTGGGTGGTGGATTCTGGAGCATCATGCCATGTGACCTCAAGCAATGCGTTTAAATCTTACATCACATGAGAGATAGGAAGCATGCTCTTGGAGATGACAAAGCTTGCACCATCATCAGGCAAGAAGACGTGGATATAAGACTGTCAAGTGGATATATGTGTCAATGTAAGTATGTCCGACATGTTATTGGCATGATAAAAAAAATTGATTTCTAATGACGACTATTGTGAGAGATTCTTGAAAGGTAACTAAGTGAGCATTGATGGATGCATAAGGAACAATATAAAGAACCATGTACGCGGCAAGTTCTACTCCAACACCAGGGTTCTAGAAGCTTGGACAAAAGGGCGAGAGGATCAATCTCTCCTCTTTGAATGCACTTTGAATGAAGAATAAAAAATATCAATTTATTATAAGGAACCTTGTGGTCATTGGGAGATTGTAAAGGAAGCTTGGAACGATGAAGAGGCACATGTCATATCTCGAGTGGGGCCCAAAAGGTCTTCCAAAATATGGTGTGCCTAAGGAAAGTGCGGACAGACTAAGAGTGATAAGGTTTGGTCATCAACACCAAATCAAGTAGAAGATTTGAAGAAATTACATACCATGAGGAAGAAGACTAATACAAAATAATGGGTAAAGAAGGAACCCATGAGAAATAGGTGCCACGGGGTGAAGCGTGTAGGAAAAGATGTAACAACCCAAGGTTGTTACCCAGCTTAATTTTAGCCTAATCGTATCGTAATTATCATTCCGTTAAGTTCATCTAGTCATTAGAACCAAACTCTGAAAGTTTAGAGCAATTCAGAGCCCAATCAATTATTTTGGAATAAACATGTATGGAAGCCATTAAGGCTCTTAAAAGCATCTCATTTGTTGAAGGAAAACTGCTCTGTTTTTCATTTAATCTGCATACCCTTGCATTCATCATTATTTTTTATATAGTTACGATGCTCCATTTATGCCGATTTTGGTGTCAATGGAAAGGTATCGGAGAGACCTTTCCATTGATATATGGCACCGCTCATGGAATGCTCTGGATTGGGAGTATTTGAGCTCGAAAGTAGGCATTACAAGTTTCGTCCAGGCGAAAAATACCGTCTGGCGCTGCAGCGCCCAAGATTGCAAAATGGACCGCTGCAGCATGCCGTAGCGCACTGCAGCGGGCTGCAGCGGTATTTAGCAGAAACCATATAAAATTAATTATTAAACAGTAAATCGCAAGTTGGATCGCAGAAATGTCAAAAATAAATTAATTAAACAGTTATTTCGCAAGTTGGTCCGCCGCAGCGTGCCATAGCGCCCCCAGCGGGCCGCAGGCTGGGAGAGGTAGCTGCAGCGCACGACAGCGCTAAAACCGCCACAGCGCGCTGCAGCGGCAGAAGCGCCACAGCGCGCTGCAGCGCCAGAAGCACGACAGCGCGTTGTGGAGCCCAAAATTGCAAAAAACTGCCCAGATTTTTGTAAAACTGCCCATAATTGGCTGAAATGGCCAAAACTTCTCTGTTTTTGTATTTTAAGGTCCTTAGGACCCTAGTGGGACTAAATAATATTAAATTTAAACCTATTTTAGCTAAAATGGAACATTGCATAAAATTCTATATGGAAATTAAGTTTGAAATTTTGTTATTTTTATCAAGTGCTCAAAACCTATTATGTACTTGAAATATATGTTATGCCAAATGCTAAGTGCTTGTATCAAGTAGGTATATCTTGACAACTCAATGGCTTGAAACCTAAGTCTTTTAGAATTGTAATCAAGTGCTAACCCCTTTGCTTTGATTTAGAATTTGATTAGCCATAATTACCTTTTTATTCTATGTCATCTTTATATTTAAATGCTTTCATGATATTATGATGTATAGTAGAAAACTCTAAATATCTATTTGGACACCCAATCATGTGTAAATGACATTAAATTATAATTAAACATAAGAACCTTGATAACTTGATTAAATAGATGATACTTAATCTAAAACCAAAGTTTGACATCAATAATACACTAATAGCACATTAATTTATCATTAACCTTTAAAAGTAATATTTGGTCTTAATGGTAGAAGGGTCAGGGGTTAAAACTTAACTTATCTTGATTAAGATCTAAACCTTAATCACTTAATCAATTAACTTGATTGTAAGATAATTTAATTGACATTATTCCAATAATGTATATGATTTGATATTGATCTTAAATTATTAAATTAGAAGTGCTAAGGTTAATATCAAATCTGTGTGATTGAACCATATGAATCTAAATTTTAGATATTTGATTTTCTCTTATATAAGACTATTAGCATAAAATGGGTAATAAAATTATATTGATTTATGAAATAATCTAACTCTATTAAAATCATTAATTTCATCCCATGATTGTAGAATAGGAAAGAATTAGATGGATATTAATCATCTGATTTGATCACTTTAACCCAAGTCTAACAAGTAAACCTTAAGAAGTAGAAAAGTGAGATCTTAAGGATCTTGCTTTAGGATCGTTCTTGAAATGTTTAAAGACCTTAAATGTTGATACCTTGAGGTAGGAAGAACTTTTGTAATTTATTGAGGTAGAAACTTAGATAATCTTTCATGACTTTAGAAGTTGAACTTGATACCTTATGATAAGAATCACCTAAAGCAGTTAGAATGGAACTTATTCCTTATGGTAGCAACCTACATTAAGTGATCTTTTGATCATACCCTTGAAGCCTTGTGTAGGACTCACCCATTTAGAGTGAAGATCAATAGTTTTTATAAATCCTTATCGATTAAATAGAATCTTCTGAACCCAGATTATTGGTTGGGTATAGTAGGGTATACCCATAGTACTGGATTATTTCAGTAATATTCAGGATTAGTTGATTCACTCCAATGTGGACTTATGACCAAGTGCTATCCTGAGGGATTAGACGAATACAGTCCCATTAAAGTAGTTCTTCTAAGACTAAGAGTATTACAATTAGTGAAGAAGATCCTTAGTTTGAGATATAAACTGCGACCGAGTTTTGCCTCTTATCGTAGTGCGCTTTGATAAGTGCAGTTTAAGAAAATGAAGTATCTTAATTCACTTGGTGTAGACCACTAAGTATGCTTGTAATTGGGTCATTTAATGGCTTAGCTTGAGATGTAAACTGTGACCGGATTCTGCCTCCTATCGTAGTGCGCTTCGAAAAGTGCAGTTTAAATAAGCTAAGGGTTGAATCCACCTTTCTTGCAAACATACCAAATATGTGTATACATTCATCCCAGCTAATGATTTTAAGTAAACTCTCAACTTTAACCAATTATCGGGCTAGAATTTTGGAGTCAGAATCCTTTTAGTTGGATTCTGCATAATGGAGACATCGAATTCATTATTAGATTTCAAAGTATTTTTTGGATTTTAAAGTTATCTCATATAGTTAGAAGCATGAGCATGAGCATAAGCATGATGTGTGAGTATCAGAATGATGTATGAGTATCAGTGATGATTTATAAGTTACAGAATGTTGCATATATTGATTAGGGCATTTCAGGATGCATCGGCATTACAATATATGGTATTCCCAACTGGATGTATGTGTACATTGGACCGTACTACTCATAGCAGTTCAGTGATAATTTGGTTGCATATCAGTGACATACAGTATTGTGGCATATTCAAATGTACAGTTTTAGTGATATACAACATAGTTTTATAGATCACTACTCAGTTTCAGATCTATTACTATTTTTAGTTTACTTTCAGTATTCAGTTTATAGTTCAATTTTACTTTACTTCACCTTACTTCAATTTTGTACATTTTTATATAGTTTTATGCTTTCAGTTACCTGTACAATATTTATGCAGATTTAATTACATTATGTAAATGTTAAATGAATAACTAGAACTGCTTAGATTAGTTTCGATGCGTTAGACTTATTGTTTAACACGGGGGTACTTTTGGGATCCGACAATTTGCTAGATCTTGAGCATTGTATTGAGCCAGGTCAGGAGGACGCCCAGGAGATTCAGGAGGAGCCCGTGGAGCATTAGTGGACTCTTCTTCAGTTTTATTTTTTTGCTTAGTATTTTCAGTTCAGTATTTAGTTTTATGTCTTTTTCAGTAAATGTTTGTACTAATTCTGGATATATTTTCTTTTCTTTTTTGAGACGAATGTTTTCATACAACTTCTGTGATGAATATTTCTGGATGTTTGCTTTAATCTTCTGCACTCTGTTATATACTACTTATATATAGTACTGTGATGTGATCAACATACTAGAAATACTGATATCTTATACATATATTGGATTCCTATTGTATTATAAATATAATGTATGTATTTATCTAATATTTAGGATAAGGATATTACTCTTATCTTAAGTATTAGCTCTCAACCCTCCTTGAGGTTGAGTTAGCAGCCCTTCAGATGGGCTTAGTTTTCAGCTATTCAGGGAGACAGGTCATTCCTCCCCGAGTGGCGCATCGCTCCGCCACCGAAATTTATTATAACTGTCTCTTTTGCGCACGGCGACGGGGTGGGGCACTACAAAGATGTTCAAGAAGGTGTTGACTACTAAAATGTATTCTCTTTGGTAGTGTGATGTGAAAATAAGGAGAAAGGGTGAGCCACTTTATGCCTCCTCAACCTGTGAGGATTGTTGCCAGGAAATAAAGAAGAAGAAGTAGCACATTCAGTCTCCATGTGAGAGATTCTTGTGCATGGAGAAAGCTTGAGGGCTTCAGAGAAACTGCAAGTTGTATTTATAACTATTTATGGAGATAACTCCCACAACTCCTAGATGCCTTAAAGATAGATGTTTATAACACCCAAAAACTACAATTTGCATATATAATTGTTTATGGAGGAAACTCCCAAAACTCATAGATGCATTCAAAAAGGATGTTTTGAACTCCCAAAAATAGTCATTTGCTTTTATGGCTTTTTATATGAGTGTGTGTAACAACCCAAGTTATTACTTAGGATAATTAGGACTAATCTAAATTCTAATTATAGTTCTAGTACACTAATTAAGTAATTAGGAACTCACCTCTAAGACCTAGTCCAAATTAGGAATCAAATGGATCAAATCCTGATTTTAGGAATTTACAGAAACCTTGGAAATTGACCTATTTAATTTGACTTCAAATCAAAAATTTGATTTCACAATTGTGTTCACCACCCCCAAATTAGTTAGGGATGATATTTTGGAGGCATTTGGAAGTCGTTGGATTTTTAGCAAATATTTTAATATTATTTAAATACCAAAAAAAATCAAATAATTAAATACTCTTCAAAGCAAGAATCTGATTGTGCCGTTGCGTTCCTCACCCCTCAATTAGCTAGGGGTGATTTATTAGTAATTTTTGGAATATATTTAATTAATTAATTCTAATTAATAAAATAGGTTTGAATTTAATTAAATATTAATATATTTAAATCATCTAACCGGCATCCATTAGGCCTATTCGCACACACCATTATTTGTGTCATGCTGTTAGACCATGCGATTCAATCCAACAAAAGATCTTGACCATCCGATCGGGAATCAGACGGTCTAGACTTATCGTCCCCGATTCGCTCCACGCGTGCATCGCATGCGCTGCACGCGGCGGGCTCCACGGAACGTGGCAGTTTTGCCGATGAATGACTGCATCCAGGAGTCAAATTAAAGCCTAATCTTTTCCCTATTCTCATTCTCTCGCTCGGTGAACCCTGAGGCCAGTGGATCAAGCCATCGGTCGAAGCCTAATTTTTCACCGTTTAATTGAGGTACCTCCATTCTATTCGAATTCATGCATAATTGTTATGTTCAAAATTAAGGTTGTTGCTCAATGAATGTTTTATCTTGATTTTTGATTAATTAAAATTGAATACCATTTATTTGCATCTGGATTCTCGGGTATTGATAACCTAGAAAATTAGGGCATCATAGTTTAGTGCATTAGGGGTCTCTAAGAGGTAGATCCTTGAGCTTGGATGGTGTGACATCGGCTTGCCCAGCCACCCTCGGTGCATGACGGGTCGGTGGTAGCTGGTGCTCTATGTTAGGCGATGCCCTAGTTCGCCTCTTGTCGATCGCGCTGGGAAGATTCGCCTCGCAAGAAAACTTCTGGTATTTGGGGCAGCTTCCGCTGCCGCCGCCGCTTCGCCATGAGCCAACGGGCTGCGTTGAAGCTTCGAAGCTGATTAGGGTTTCTATGTGAGGGGAAAGGTGGGAAAGAAAAACGGCCGATTTACGAGAATGAAAGAAATACACTTCAATATTTTGATATTGGGATAATTAGTTACAAACAAAATTTCTTATGAGATTATAGAATATAATAAAATCTCTCATCTCATTTTATAAAAAGAACAATGATACACTACCCCTTGTAATACCCCTCTTTTTTTTAGGCAAAGTTAGCTACCCTAAACAATTGTCATCTTTTGACTTGCATGATTCTAGTAGAGTTATGATTTTTGACATTTTCTAAATCTTATGTAATCTCTTATTTCAGCAAGTAATGAAAATTTTTGATATCTATCGTAACTTTAAATGGCTGTCTTCCTTTAAGAAAATTCTGAAATATGGTTTGAATTGTTTAATTAGAATGAATCCTGGATCACCACCTGCTGTCACTCCTATCAAGAATACCATCGCATCCAGTAGTTCTACCGATGAAGTGGCTCATCTGCGGGCAATGGTAGACCCGTAGTCAGCTTCGACTGCTCTCGGTGGATCCTGTGTGCGTTCCATCGCCAAATCTCATGGCGACACATGGATTCAGTGGGACCCATTCCCTACACCTGGTCAGCCCTCAGCCAACCGCATTGTGCCACGTAACTCTTACAGGTCCCATCTCTGCCGTCGAGTGTACTCGTGGGTCCCACCTGTAGAGTTGAATAAATTAATTATAATTATATGTATATATATATATATAAATATATATATATATATATATATATGTGTGTGTGTGTGTGTGTGTGTGTGTGTGTGTGCGTGTGTGTGTGTATAAATACATAGATACATATATATGTATATTAAGTACCTATAACATATATAATATACTATATATATATATATAATGAATATTATTAATTAATAATATATAAATATAATAATAGAGGTATTAATTAATCAAATAAGAATAATTAATTAAACAGTAAAAATTAATATATATATATATATACAATTAATTAAATTCAATTAATTCCAAACTTTAGACATCCACATCTTGCAAAATATAAGTCCAAAAGCAACAATCAAATATATCATTTTTATCAGCAAAGTTCAAGGAATATTTTGGTACCTTTCAATTTCCAGTCGGATCAATATTTCACATAGTAATATTTTAGGGTATTAAATAATTACAAAATTGCCTCAAAACTTCATCTAGTCATAATTTTGTATGTGTTCACCCAAACATACCCAATATGGGTCTTAAAGTAATCAACAAACTCCCAAGAATATTCTAGTAATATTAGATTTGCTGTTCAGTTAATATTTTGATTAATCACCTTTAGACCCAAACCCTAATCTTGCAAGGCTCATAACTTTTTAACCACTAGTCCAAATATAGATAATATGAGTCTTAAAGTGTTTAGTAGAACCTCTAGAATAACTTAGTAGTGTTCAATTCTTTGTTTAGATTAGTATTTGCTTAATCACTTTTAATTACCCTAATTAACCCTAGATCTTCAATTGACCATAACTTGGTCAATTGAACTCCAAATTAGGTTTTCCAGTATATCATTTTGATCAGGAAGACCTAATTAAAGTAAACTACAAAAATATCTTAGATCCAAAGGTTTGATCTCCTAATCAATCCTAATCACCTTAAAAATTAATTAGTAAATATTAGCATAAATAATAATCCAAATTGAATAATTTTAGTTTTTGACTACTCATAGAGTATAGCAAAACCTAGTTGTGTGGCTGGTTTAGTGATTTCATGATTAAATTCACTAATCACTCACTAATCACCTAATCCTTAATTAAGCCATAACTTAACCAAATGAGGTTCAAATTGGGTTTACTCCTAATTAAAGTAATCAGTCAATTATAATAAAGCTATAGCCACTGAATTTACTGAATTTGGACTTCAAATGGAAAAGTTAAGTTTTTGACCCCATTTAGGAAACCCTAATTTACTTGTTTTGCCCTAAATCTTGTATTGGCTATAACTTAGCCAATACTTATCAAAATTTAGTAATTTTAGATTCTATGGAACCCTTAGATAGTAAGCTTTAATAAATTGATAGAAAAATTAAATTCATCAAGTAAAATTACCAAATTGCCCCTATGAATTAAATTCCTTAATTTGATCTCATAAGGCTTAATAATCATCCAAAATTGATGTACTTACTGTCTAATTTCATTTTAGACAATAAGTAATCATTAGCCACTGAAAAATTCTAATTTAGAGTCCTAAATCAAAAAGTAGATTTTTAGACCCTTTAGGAAGGGCATTATGGTCATTTTGTTTAAACTTAGGGTTAATTACTTTTAGGCCATAATTTGATATTTTAATTGTTAAAATCAGTAAATAGAAAAGTTTAGAAAGAAATTTCATTAATTTAAATCATAATTTAAGTTTTAAGAAAAATCATCATTTTTCTTAGGAAAATTTTAAGTGTCTTTTTAGTTGTATGATGTGAGATAAATCTCACATCATACCCCCTTTCTTTAAATCTCTTATCTCTTTTCCTTAATCTTTCTTATAACATTAGTTAGGTTTGTAGCTTGAGTGTTCATCTTAGTATGTAAGAGCTCTTTTCTTAGGAATTAGGATTAGCTCTTAATTTAGAGTTTATTTATTGAGTAAAATGGGTTACTCGATATGTGAAGCCTTGATTTTAATAGTTTATAGATTTTCATAGCTTTTTATTGATTATTCAATCTTTTAACTTTAGATTTAAGAATAGAGATCCATCATATTTAGTATGACTTCACTTAATAAGATTTGCCCTAAATCTTAATCTATGAGTTTTGGTATTAAAATCTAGTCCTTTAGGATCACCATTTGAATTAAGTAATTAAACCCCAATATTTGGAGTTTAATTCTTAATCATTTCTTCTTGATTTGGCTAATCAAGATGCTTTAGGTTGTTTAAGCTATTAAAATAGGTTGATTGATTTATCATTTAAACTTATATAGTCGACATCAATTTATTTATAATTAGGACTTAACTAGTCTTAATTATTTTCAATCTATAAGGTCGTGAATCTGAGTTACACTCGATGGTAGGAATTAGAGATCCTGAACTTGTGTAATTTAGAATAGATAGAATGAATAATTAAACAACAATGGATATCACCTGTGTCCTAGTAAAGTCTCTTGCTCACTTTGATATTTGATGCTTTGCTTACCTTGTTTTGAGCTTTATACCTTGGTCACATGTATTAGGCAAAAGACATTTAAAAGGTATCTCATGTCAAACTTGATTTGCATAATAGCATTGGAATATGTCTTTATCAATGTGTGGTTTAATGAATTTATGGTTATTTAGAATATAGCCTAATTAGTATGCCTTTTTCATACATATACTTTAGTACATGCCAAGCCTAGACCTATGACCGACTTGGATGGTATTCATCTGCCTAAAGTAAGTCTAACCAAGCCTAGACCTATGATCGGCAAGGATGGTATTTGCTAGACTTTATATCCTTTTCCCCCTTGTTGGCAATACTAATTTAGGGGTATTTCTACCTTAAGTTTAATTATCTTGTTTAAGTCATAACAGTTTCAGTTTCATACTTTTAATTTCAATTTACATTTTTAGTACTTTCTTATTTACTGTCTTATTACATATACTAGATCTATTTATACTTATAGGATGCTAGTCTTACTTGCTGTTTACATTCATAGGATGTTAGTCACACCTTCAGTTACTTATTGTTTCACATATTCTTTTACTTTATGTCGATTAGCATAAGTTTATATTGATCATAAGCATGTTTAGGATTAGTTTTTCTTTTAGTTATTAGTATTTATTTCTTATTTTATGCCTAACCTTGTTGCAGGTATAGTTGGAGGTATATGCTTACTTCCTCTTTTGCTTAAGTTATAAACTTATTATTTATAACTACCTTTTTCTTTTCATATGCATTCTGCTCCTATACTTGCTGGTATGTTATGTTCTTAATGGTGATATCTAAATAACTTAATAAAATTGTAGCTTAAAATGTACTTAGACATTTTGTCTAATTAAAATTTTCTTTTGTTGGCTGGGGCCCTATCATTGTGAAACCGACAATGGTAGACTCTGAGCTTTCGATGTTGTGGAGCATTTGAAAGACCAAGTTCAAGAGGAGAATCAAGTTGTTGAAGAATCTTAGGTCCTTAGTTCTTTACTTCTTATGATGTGAGGATAAGTGTTTACTTTATTTCATTTCAGCTTTTATCTTTTAATGTGCTGTAATAATACATATTAATTTGTATTTCCTTTTACTACTATTATTCTGAGTTGTATATTCTTACTACTATATTGTGATGGAATGGATGTTATGTTTTTACTCCCGCACTCTAATTTCT
Source organism: Gastrodia elata (assembly GCA_016760335.1). Lineage (NCBI taxonomy): Eukaryota > Viridiplantae > Streptophyta > Magnoliopsida > Asparagales > Orchidaceae > Gastrodia > Gastrodia elata. Next base: position 217,639 of record JACERR010000044.1, on the reverse strand, counting down.
CGTATTTACCATTTAGTGACATTTCTTTATGAATGGCAATTTCCTTAATTAGATTGGATTAAAATGAATGCCTAATCTAATTATAAGTGAGGAACTTATCATTTGGTAACTATTTCACCATAATCATATTAACTTAAGAGTTAGTATAACCATAGTGGGACTTGGGTGCCACAGTTGGTAACAGAGAACTCCATAAGGTGTCAGATTGGAATTAGTATTCCTCTCTACTTAATGGATTGTTCTTCTGCCACTTCATCACTATATGAATACTTAAAACAACATCCATATCATTATGAGTATAACTCAGAATAAAGTAAGGAATGAGAAAACTATAGTAAATACTAAGGTATAAATATCTAAATAATAATATATGCACAGCAGACTAAAGGGATTTAATGATAATTATATGCATAAAAGATACCTAAGAATGGCATTCATGGGTTACTTAAAAGAATTTGAGGACATTTGTAGATACGAATTCCAAATGGGTTTAAAGAAAGGAAAATATATAGAAGGGGTATCTGACAAAGGAGCACAAGTATTAAATAAGTTTCTAAAGGAAGGCACTTATAGAGAGCTTGACTTTCCAATTTTAGCTAAGAAATGGCTTGTAAGAGTGGACCATATTCTTAGCAATATGGAATGGCTAGATAATATTAAAGTAGATATAGTATTATGTCTTCTATGAGATCTTGCAAGAGAATGGTGGATTGACACTTACAAGAGTTTATCTAAGAAACTTTGAAGAGAGCGTCGCAAACTCACTTACAAAGATTTTTGTATAGCTTTTTCTACTAAGTATATAGGCTAAAGATCTTTTATTGAGATAAGGTTTTGTTCTATATTTCTTAAATTGTAATAACTTCATTTTTAAAGAATAATGAAATGCTGGTGATGTTCTAGTTCTTTTTCAATAAGACTAAGAATGTTTATTTTTATTTTCAGAAGAATGAATCCCGCTACTTCTCCTAATAATACTCCAATTAATGCTGTCCCATCTTCTAATGATCCCCCAAATATACTGTTGCGACATCTAACAACAATAATGCAGATGAATCAGTTTCTATGAGAAGTGTGATGAATACTCTGAACCAACAGGCACTAGCCATTGAAAAGTTGGTATCTGCTCCTCCATCTATCAATGCCAGTACTTCATCAGCATCACCAGTTGCATATTCATTTAATCCCAATCAATCATCTAGTGACAGAATGTTGCATAGTTTCTTAAGATTGAGGCCACCTACATTTGACAGAACCTTATCTCCCATAGATACAATAGCATGGTTAAAGACAATAGAAAAAAATTTGGTAAGTCCCAGCTGTCCAAATTACCAAACTGTATGATTATCCACACATTTACTTCAAGGTGAGCCTGAACACTGGCTGGATAATATAAGAGGAACTTATTTTGAAGAGTAAGAATTAGAAGATATAGAATGGGATTAGTTCGTAGAAGCTTTCAAAGAATCCTTTGTACCTACGTCTTCAAAGAATATCATCGGTGATTCCTTATTAAAGCTAACTCAAGGTAGCCGATCAGTGGCAGACTATATGGCAGAATTTAGAAAACTGGCTCATTTTACACCAAATCTAGTACCTACTTAAGAAGATAAATACTATCGTTTCCAAAGTGAATTGCGTGAATCCATCAAATATCATGTCGTTCCATTCCAACTAACTAACTTTGAGAAGTTAGTGGAGACTGCAAGGGTGGTTGAGCACCACCAATCAGCAAAAAAATTTAAGAGAAAAGCATTTAATCCTTCCCATCGATATGAGAGTTTCAAGCACCACTGTCCTAATCAAGGGAGAGCCTATCAGATGAAGGCTAAGAAATCTGTCAAGCAAAACCAAGAATATCAAAGGCCCCATCCCTATGGGTAATGTTATTATTTCGATCATCGATATTTTATATGTGGTCGTCAGGGCCACCGATACGAGCAATGTAATGCTTTCAAAACAAATGATGGAGTTGAAATTAATCATTCTTGCCAAAATCAAGTATTCAGACCCACTCCTTTGAATAAGAGGGAGCCAATGATGGCCTTAATACCACCTCCAGCCAAAGAGAACCAGACTCAAGTTCAGACAACTACCTCTCGACCCCCAGTTCCAAACTAAGTAAGGGTCCAAGCAATCAGTAATAGACCTGCTGGGACAGCCAGAGTTTATAATCTTACTCCGATTCAAGCCATTGAAGACAATACGTGGTTTCAAGTACACATCTTTAGTAATTCCTTATAGCATTTCAATATTTATTAAATACTTTTTCAATTAAATGGTTAATTAGGCACTATAAATATAGAAGAGAAGCCCTGTAGTGTATTATTTGATACTGGGGCTAGTCTTTTTTTCATCTCAGAAAGTCTTGTTAATAATATGAAATTACCATGTTATAAACTTGCCAAAACCTTAAATGTTGGACTTCCATCTGGAGCTCAACTAAGTGCAACTAAGTTTTGTGATCTACAAGTACCGGTGAATAAAAGACCCTTTCAGGCTAAGTTAATAGTACTACCTATTGCGAATTTTGATATTATACTAGGCATGAATTGGCTTAGTATGCATAACGCCACTATATATTGCCAAAAGAAGAAGATTGTTCTTCAATCATCCGGTATCTTAGAAACTTCTGTGGGAAGGTTTAGCACTCAAGACTCTTTAATAAATGCACTATAAGCAGAGATGATGGTGAGTAAAGGTTGTATGGCATTTTTGATAATCATGATGGGAGACAGTAAAAGAGAAGTTTTTATTTCTGATATTAAAGTAGTTAAGGAATTCAAAGATGTATTCCCTGAAGAATTGTCTGGACTGCCACCGGTAAGAGAAATAGAATTTGTGATTAATTTAGTTTCGGGTACTTAGCCATTATCAAAAGCTCCATATAGAATGGCTCCTAAAGAGTTACAAGAATTAAATGAACAACTGTTGGAATTGTTGAACAAAGGGTTTATAAAGCCTAGCATGTCCCCATTGGGAGCTCCAGTCCTATTTGTAAGGAAGAAGGATGGATCTATGAGGATGTGCATAGACTATAGAGAATTAAACAAAGTAACCATTAAGAACAAATACCCTCTTCCCCGAATAGATGATCTCTTTGATCAATTGGCTGGTGCAGTAGTATTTTCAAAAATTGATTTGAGATCTGGATACCACTAGTTGAGGGTGAAGGATTCAGATGTGGAGAAGACTGCGTTTCGCACACGATATGGACACTATGAATTTCTTGTAATGTCTTTTGGTCTCACAAATGCACCATCTACATTTATGGACTTAATACATAGAGTCCTAAAGCTATATCTGGATAAATTCATTATTGTCTTTATCGATGATATCCTCATCTATTCAAAAACCCTAAAAGATCATGAAGACCATTTATGATTAGTACTTGAAATGCTTTGGGAACATGAATTGCATGCTAAATTTTCTAAATATGAATTTTGGTTAAGCTCAGTATCCTTTTTGGGGCATGTGGTAGATGCTCAAGGAATCAAAGTAGATCAGCAGAAGATTAGTGCCATACAAGATTGGGCTCAGCCAAAATCAGTTACAGAGATTCGTAACTTTTTGGGATTAGCTGGACATTATAGGAAATTTATTAATATTTTTTCCCAAATTGCTTCTCTTTTAATAAAGTTGACCCAAAAGGCAATTCTATTTATTTGGTCAATGGAATGTGAAAATGCATTTCAGACAATAAAGGTTACATTATCTTCTGCTCCCGTATTAGTTCTTCCAAAAGAAGGAGTTAATTATAAGGTATATACAGATGCCTCAGGCATCAGCTTAGGATGCGTATTTATGCTGGAAGGCAAGGTTATAGCATACACATCTCGTCAACTGAAGCCTCATGAGAGGAATCATGTAGTCCATGATTTGTAGTTAGTAGCAGTTGTTTATTCCTTAAAAATTTGGGATACAGTGTTCTATATTTACTTACGCCAGAGTTTAAAGTATATCTTTACCCAAAGAGAACTGAATTGTAGACAGAGAAGATGGCTGGAATTTGTAGCCAAATGTCATGCTTGTAATCTGGTTAAAGCAGAACACCAAAACCTAGTGGTTTATTGCATCCACTAGAGATTCCAGAATGGAAATGGACAGATATGTCTATGGATTTTGTTATAGACTTACCTCGTACAAGATCTGGAGCTGATGCAGTATGGGTTATAGTCGATCATTTTACTAAGTCAACACATTTTATTCTTGTCCATCAAACTAACTCTATGGAAAAGTTAGCAAAACTATATATTAAAGAAATAGTCAGATTGCACGGAATCCCTAAAATAATCGTATCAGATAGAGACAATCATTTCACTTCAAAATTTTTGTAGGCTGTACATCAAGATTTGGGTACTACTTTAGCCATGAGTATAGCATTTCATCCACAAACTGATGGCTAAACAGAAAGAGTAAACCAAGTTTTAGAAGATCTTGTTTGATTATGTATGTTGGATTTTTCAGGATCTTGGGAAGAGCACATTCCTTTAGTGGAATTTGCTTATAATAATAGTTTCCTGCTAAGTATCAAAATGGCACTGTATGAAGCCTTATATTATAGGAAGTGCTCAACTCCACTAGCTTGGTCTGAAATAGAAGATACTCAATTGTATAGTTCAGAGTTAGTGGAAGAGACAAATAAGAAAGTGAAGCTCATTCAATAGAGAATCAGAATAGCTCAAGATAGACAGAGTAAATATCATGATAACCGTCACCATCCTCTCGAGTTCTAAGAAGAAGATTTAGTATATTTAAAAGTCAGCCCAATGAAAGGAATTTATCATTTTGGAGTTTCAGGAAAACTCAATCCAAGATATGTAGGTCTATTTAAGATCATAAAGAAGATTGGGTCAGCAGCTTATAAACTTGAACTGCCAAAAAACTTTGTTACTGTTCACAATGTATTCCACATTTCATCGCTAAGAAAATGTCTTCGAGATCCTTCCCATCTTATTCGACTTCTAGTAATAGAGATTCAACCTGATCTTTCTTATGCTGAAGAACCAGTTAAAATTCTAGGCCGTAATCAAAAACAATTCTCTCTCATTCTATTTCAATGATCAAAGTTCAGTGGAAGAATCATTTGTATAATGAAGCCACTTGGGAGAAAGAAGTGGACATGTGACAAAAACACCCAAGTCTTTTTAATCAAGGTACTTTCTTAACTCTAGCTTATTTCAATTCATTATTCTATATCCATTTTATTCTTTCCACTTGAGTGATGTTAAGGACGACATCGTTCTTAAGTGAGAGAGTCTGTAATAACCCATGTTGTTACTTAGGACAATTAGAACTAATATGAGTACTAATTATGGTTCCAGTACACTAATTAAGTCATTAGGAACTCACCCCTAAGTCTTAGTCCAAATCAGGAATCAAATGGATCAAATCCTGATTTTGGAAATTTCCAAAAACCTTAGAAATTGACCTATTTAATTTGACCTCAGATCAAAAATATGAATTCTCCATTGCATTCACCACCCACAAATTAGCTAGGGGTGATATTTTAGAGGCATTTGGTAGTCGTTAGATTTTCGGCGAATAGTTTAATATTATTTAAATACCTCGAAAAAAATTAAATAATTAAATACTCATCAAATCAAAAATCTGATTACGCCATTGCGTTCCTTAACCCTCAATTAGCTAGGGGAGATTTATTGAAAATTTTTGGAATACATTTAATTAATTAATTCTAATTAATAAAATAGGTTTGAAGTTAATTAAATATCAATATATTTAAATTATCTAACCGTCATCCGTTAGGCCTATTCACACACATCGTTATCTGTGTCATGGCATTAGACCCTGTGGTTAAATCCAATAAAAGATCTCGACTGTCCGATCGGGAATCGGACGATCTAGACTTATCATCCCCGATCCGCTCTACGCGTGCATTGCATGCACTGCACGCGGTGGGCTCCGTGGAAGGTGGCAGTTTTGCCGCTGAATGACTGCATCCAGGAGTCAAATTAAAGCCTAATCTTCTCCCTATTCTCGTGCTCTCACTCGATGAACCCTGAGGGCAGTGGATCAAGCCATCGGCCAAACCCTAATTTTTTAGCGTTTAATTGAGGTACCTATATTCTATTTGAATTCATGCATAATTGTTATGTTCAAAATTAAGGCTGTTTCTCAACGATTATTTTATCTTGATTTTTGATTAATTGAAATTGAATACCGTTTATTTGCATCTAGATTCTTGGGTATCGATAACCTAGAAAATTAGGGCATCATAGTTTAGTGCATTAGGGGTCTCAAAAATTAGATCCTTGAGCCCAAATGGTGTGACATCGTCTTGCCCGGCCACCCTCAGTGCGTGACGGGCCGGTGGTAGCTGGTGCTCTATGCTAGGCGATGCCCTAGTTTGCCTCTTGTCGGTCGCGCTGGGAAGATGAGATCCTGGTCGGGCTGGGTTGACCCGGGCCCGACCCGTATGAATCAGGTCCTGCTCGTGGAAGTTGGGGAGCATTTGATGTGTGAATCCACGCCGTTCTGACTGCGGGACCCACAGTCAGCTTTGACTGCTCTCGATGGGTCCCGTCTATGTTCCCTCGCCAAATCCCATGGCGACACATGGACTCCGTGGGACCCGTTCCCTGTCGCTGGTCAGCCCTCAGCCAACTGCGTTGTGCCACGTAACTCCTGCAGGTTTCGTCTTTGTCATTTAGTGTATGCAGTGGGTCCCACCTGCAGGGTTGAATGAATTAATTATAATTATATGTATATATACATACACACACACACACACACACACACACACACACACACACACACACACACACACACACACATATATATATATATATATATATATATGTGTGTGTGTGTGTGTGTGTGTGTATGTGTGTGTGTGTGTGTATACATATATATATATATATATATATATATATTAAGTACTTATAACTTATATAATCTACTAACATATATATATACAAATAGAAAATGAATATTATTAATCAATAATATATAAATATAATAATAGAGGTATTAATTAATCAAATAAGAATAATTAATTAAACAGTAAAAATTAATATATATATATATATATATACAATTAATTAAATTCAATTAATTCCAAACTTTAGACATCCACATATTGCAAAATATAAGTCCAAAGGCAACAATCAATATATCATTTTTATCAACAAAAATCAAGGGATATTTTGGTACCTTTCAATTTCCAATCGGATCAATATTTTGCATAATGACATTTTAGGGTATTAAATAATTACAAAATTGCCTCAAAACTTCATCTAGTCATAACTTTGTGTGTGTTCACCCAAATATACCCAATATGGGCCTTAAGGTAATCAGCAAACTCCTAGGAATGTTCTAATTGTTTTAGATTTGCTATTCAGATAATATTTTGACTAATCACTTTTAGACCCAAACCCTAATCTTATAAGGCTCATAACTTGTTAACCTCTAGTCCAAATATAGACAATATGAGTCTTAAAGTGATCAGTAGAACCTCTAGAAAAATATAGTAGTGTTGAATTTTCTATTTGGATTAGTATTTGCCTAATTACTTTTAGAACCTATCCCTAATTACCCTAATCAACCCTAGATCTTCAATTGACCATAACTTGGACAATTAAACTCCAAATTTGGTCTTTCAATATATTATTTTAATCAAGTAGACCTAATTAACAATAAACTACAAAAATATTTTAGATCCAAAGATTAGATCTCCTAATCAACTCTAATTGCCTTAAAAACTGATCAGTGAATATTAGCATAAATAATAATCCAAATTGAGTAATTTTAGTTTTTGATTACTCATAGAGTAGAGTAAAACCTAATTGTATAGTTGGTTTAGTGATTCTATGATTAAATTCGCTAATCACCACTAATCACCTAAACCCTAATTAAATTATAACTTAACCAAATGAGGTCAAAATTAGGTCTACTCCCAGTTAAAGAAATTAGTGGATTATAGGTAAGCTATAGCCACTGAATTTACTGAATTTGGACTTTAAATGAAAAAATAGGTTTTTGACCCATTAAGAAAACCCTAATTTGCTTGTTTTGCCCTATACCTTGTACTGGTTATAACTTAACCAATACTTATCAAAATTTAGTGATTTTAGGTTCTATGGAACCCTTAGATAATAAGTTTTAATAAACTGAGAGAAAAATTAAAATTCATTTAGTAAAATTACCAAATTTCCCCTATGAGTTAAATTCCTTAATTTGATATCACAAGGCTTAATAATCATCCAAAATTAATGTACTTACTGCCTAATTTTATTTCAGACAGCAAGTAATCATTAGCCATTAAAAATTTCTAATTTAGAGTCCTAAATCAAAAAGTAGATTTTTAGACCTTTAAGGAAGGGCAAAATGGTCATTTTGTTCAAACTTAGGGTTAATTTCTTTTAGGCCCTAATTTCATATTTTAATTGTTAAAATTAGTAAATAGAGAAGTTTAGAAAGAAATTTTATTAATTTAAATCATAATTTAAGTTTTAAGAAGAATCATCATTTTCCTTCCTTAGGAAAATTTCAAGTGTCTTTTTAGTTGTATAATGTGAGATAAATCTCACATTATACCCCCTTTCTTTAAACCTCTTATCTCTTTTTCTTAATCGTTCTTATAACATTAGTTAGGTTTGAAGCTTGAGTGTTCATCTTAGTATGTAAGAGCTCATTTCTTAGGAATTAGGATTAGTTCTTAAGTTAGAGTTCATTTATTAAATAAAATGGGTTACTCAATATGTGAAGCCTTGATTTTAATAGTTTATAGATTTTCATAGTTTATTCTTGATTATTCAATCTTTTAACTTTAGATTTAAGAATAGAGATCCATCCTATTAAGTATGACTTCACTTAATAGGATTTGCCCTAGATCTTAATCTGTGAGTTTGGGTATTAAAACCTAGGCATTTAGGATCACCATTTGGATTAAGTAATTAAAACCCAATATTTGGATTTTAATTATTAATCCTTTCATCTTAATTTGGCTAATCAAGATGCTTTGGGTTGTTTAAACTATTAAAATAGGCCAATTAATTTATCATTTAAACCTATATAGTCGACATCGATATATTTATAATTAGGACCTAGCTAGTCATTATTACTTTTAATATACAAGGTCGTGAATCTGAGTTACACTCGATAGTAGGAATTGGAGATATGAACTTGTGTAATTTAGAATATATTTAATGAATAATTAGACAACAATGGATATCACTTGTGTCCTAGTAGAGTCTCTTGCTCAATTTGATATTTGATGCTTTGCTTATCTTGTTTTAAGTTTTATACCTTGGTCACATGTATTAGGAAAAAGACATTTGAAAAGTATCTCATGTCAAACTTGATTTGCATATTAGCATTGACATATGTCTTTATCAATGTGTGGCTTAAAAAATTTATGGTTATTTAGAATGTAGTTTAATTAGTATGCCTTTTTTATACCTATACTTTAGTACATGCTAAGCTTAGATCTATGACCAGCTAGGATGGTATTCGATGGTATTCATCTGCCTAAAGTAAGTCTAACCAAGCCTAGACTTATGACCGGCTAGGATGGTATTTATTAGACTTTATATCCTTTTTCCTTTTAATGGCAATACTAATTTAGGTGCATTTCTACCTTAAGTTTGTTTGTCTTGTTTAAGTCATAGCAGTTTCAATTTTAGTTTACATTTTCAGCACTTTCTTAATTACTATCTTACTGTATATACTATCTTTATTTATACTTATAGGATGCTAGTCTTACTTATTGTTTACATTCATAGGATGTTAGTCACACCTTCAGTTACATAATTATTTTACATATTCTTTTACTTTATGTCAATTAGCATACGTTTATATTGATCATAAGTATGTTTAGGATTAGTTTTTCTTTCAGTTATTAGTATTTATTCCTTATTTTATGCCTAACCTTGTTGCAGCTATAGTTGGAGGTATGTGCTTACTTCCTCTTTTGTTTAAGTTATAAACTTGTTATTTATAACTACCTTTTTCCTTTCATATGCTTTCTGCTCCTATACTTGCTGGTATGTTATGTTCTTAATGGTGATATCTAAATAACTTAATAAAATTGTAGCTTAAATGTACTTAGACATTTTGTCTAATTAAATTTTTCTTTTGTTGGCTGGGGCCCTATCATTGTGAAACCGACAATGGTAGACTCTGAGCTTTCGATGTTGTGGAGCGTTTGAAAGACCAAGTTCAAGAGGAGAATCAAGTTGTTGAAGAATCTTAGGTCCTTAGTTCTTTACTTCTTATGATGTGAGGATAAGTGTTTACTTTATTTCATTTCAGCTTTTATCTTTTAATGTGCTGTAATAATACATTTTAATTTGTATTTCCTTTTACTACTATTATTCTGAGTTGTATATTCTTACTACTATATTGTGATGGAATGGATATTATGTTTTTACTTCTACACTCTGATTTCTTGTATTTTCCATTTAGTGGCATTTCTTTATGAATGATAATTTCCTTAATTATATTGGATTAAAATGAATGCCTAATTTAATTATAAGTGAGAAATTTGTCATTTGGTAACTATTTCACCATTAGTCATGTTAACTTAAGAGTTAACATGACCATGGTGGGACTGGAATGCCACAGTCTGCTACATACCCAAAGCCTAAAATTAGTCATGGCTAGAATATGACTTGAAAAAAGTTGTAGTGTATGTAAATAGCACATTTGCTTATATTTTTTCGTATCATAGTAGACTTTGTTGTGTTGATCCATGTTTTTCTCCTAACTTGAGGTTTTCAACATAAAATATGCTATTTTTTGCATGTTGTGATTGTTCACCCCCATGTGTTACAAAGCCTTCAACCTCCTTGACGATAAATTTTCATAACAAGGTAATGATTTATTCATATATTAGGCCATCTATTAAGACTCATTAGATGGTCTTTATCCTTTGATCTCGATAATGAATCCCTTATAAAGATGATATAGGTGGTGTAGCCTAAATTATCCAATTACCTCAGCAACAGAATACTTTGTGGTATATTGGGTTTAACTTTTGAGAAGTCGCTCAAGATTGAAGAGGTAACAACTAACTTGGTCCAAATGCAACTCTAATTTGGGAGAATTGGATATCATGAAGATCACTATAATTAGATATAGATTGGTACCAATTTTTTGGTTTTCAGCAATTGGTCATATTTGAGAACATGTCTAAGTATTGTAGGCATTGTTATGTTATTGGTCATGATACAGACTATGCTTTAAATTACACATGGATTATCACCATTTATAACGTCAACCTATATCTAAATTTTCCCTAGAAACTAAAAAAAGCATTAGATGCTTGGATAATTCCTTTTATCATTATCATATGACATCTAACCTTAAGTTGGATGAGGTTGATTGTTAGTTTGACAATGATTTAACTTTTCGGCATCTGTTGTGATCGCTAAATATTTTTAAATAGCTTCATGATCTATAAAGAGGGTAATCAAGAATAAGTGTGTTAGGAGTCAAAGGATAACATATGGTGAGGATGGTTCGTGATTATGTGGGATGATTGGTTTACTAAGACTTTCTTTCTCCAATTTCCTTCTCTCTTTATTTTTGTAAGTGATCATAATTATGTGAGCCTATTATGATAATTTTCTTGCGTATTTTATTGCATTATTAATGAAGTTATTTGCAAGATATATATATATATATATATATATATATATATATATATATATCATGATATATCAGCGCTCGTTTTAGGGTTCCAGAGGCGATTATCAAGCAATTTTTGGGCGGCCCTTGTTTCTCCTTCCGTTGGCGCTGTCGACGGATTGGAGGCCTACTTCCTCCTCTGGATATCCTCCGGGTGAGTTTGCTCCTTGTTCCATAGTTGTTTTCCTTTACCTTCTTGCTATTTTATTTATGATGATTTAATGGAGGTCCACCCTCCAACCATTCGGTCATTCAGAGACATTGTCAATTGCTCGGTGTCCTCTGTTTCTAAGAGCATAGCCAGTTTCAAGGGCTCCCTATCCCTATTTTCCACGGATGAAGAGGTTGTCTCTCTAGCTTTGCCACACTCCCTTACACTGGTTGGTAAATTTGTTAGGACTAAACCTAGCTTTGGGTTAGTTGATGGTTTCATAAAAGGTATAAAATTGGTAGCTCCAGTCTCTATAAGATATTTTGATTCACACCAGGTGTTTTTCACATTTAAATTTGACTTGAATTATGCTAGGGTTTTATCTAAGGGATCCTGTGATCTTAAAGGTAATACTATGAACTTTTGAAAGTGGGATATGTTCACTGATGTTAAACACGATGTGCCTATCGTACCTATTTGGGTAAAATTGCCCGACCTTCGGCTCCACTTCATAACTAAAGAAAATCCTGTTTAACATTGGGAAGGCCATTGGAAAACCCCATCAACTTGATAGAAACACTACTCTCTTGAGAAACATAGCTGCTCCCAAAATTTTAATTGAATTAGATATCTCGTCCTCCCTCTAGTAACCATTTGGTTTGGCTCACTGGAAAAAGGGTATCGGCAGGAAATTTCTTATGAAAATATATCATATTACTGTAATTTGTGCTTTACTCTAGGACACAATATGGATAACTACTCTTTCAGGAATGCCTCAGCTCTTCCCCCTCCCACCATAATGACCCCAAGGATCAGCAACCCAATCTAATACTGGAGCGCTACCCCAGCACTTAACACTGGGCCGGAAGGAACCAACCCAACACTGAGTGCTGTGTGGCCAAGTATCTTTGTGAGGGTGTTAAGTTAAGAAATGAGGATGTACAAGTAGAAAAATATGTAAGTAGAAATTTAATTCTATCCATTATTCAAACCAAGCAGTTTATATGAAAGTAAATCTATCATAGAATAAAGTAAAAAAATATATTGCAGAAGTTAAATTATTACAAACTTGAAATTTAACGAGTAAATGAAATAAGGCTCTCTTGCTCACATAAAGCAGTAAAATGAAAAGTGCGGAAGCATAATTTCTTCAAGTACTACTAATGTCTAGAACTAGGACCAGCTCCACTAACCTAGAAATGCTCTTGATTTACTGTATTTTTGGTTTATAAAATACGATTGGGCACAATAAAGAAAAAGAAAAAAAACTGGTTTTAAGTTCATTTTAATATTGGCAAAATTTTAATTTCAAGTTTATTTGGATATCACATATACTAATTTACACTTAAAATCTAAAATGGAGCATGTAAAGCATCAAAGTAGGGGAAAAATATAACTGTAAAGAAGACAATAGTAAGGAAAGGAGTAAGAACTCATAAGTAGGTTTGCTCTAGATTGCAACAACAAGTAAGAGAAAAAGCATCATAATAAAGCTAGAAACTACTAATGTGCATATAAAAATATAAAATGAATATATTAATATGTTTAATGAATATTATGCTAAGTAAAGGAAACTAAAGTAGTGAAGCATAAAATGTAAGTAAAGCAACATACACTGCATAAAGTAAGATAGTAAGTAAAGTTAAGTATAGTACATCAAATGAGAGTGCATAGTAAGTAAAGTAAGAAGAAGCTTAGCCTCTTGGGCTAAGAAAGCATAGTCAAAGACTATGAAAAGTAGGCATAACTCAAGGGATATGATAAGTTCTCACAATCAATATGATTGTGATAACCCAAATATTTAATTTGTTGAAGTTATTTTATATTTCCCATTCTGCAGGCAAAGTTACAGAACGAGCAAGGAGTTAAGCATATCTACCTGACTAGTAAGGAAAGCAGAGTATAATAGAAAATAAACACTCACATTCCTCTTCTAAAATATGTGAGGTTTCCTTATATCCCCCTAAGCTTGCCTTGGCCACCCCCAAGAAACCTCTATATTTTATTATGAATGTTTATTTTATGCATAATATTTTATATGTATATTTAAGATTGTAGTCTCAAAGTAAAGCAATCATTCAAGGAATTCAAGTAATTATAAACTATGTGTGGCGCCCCACCTCGTTGCCACGCGCAACTGAAGTATATAATAACAAAATAGTCGGCGATAGAGCAGTGCGATACTCAGGAAGGCATTACCCATCTCCACAAATAAGCTAAAAACAAACCCATACAAAGGATTGTTGACTCATACCCCAAAGAGAATGGTTGAGAGCTAATACTTAAGATAAGAGTAGTATCCTTATCCTAAGTACTAGACAAATGCATACATTGGATTTACATATAAAATGAAGAATCCAACATATGTATAAGATATCAATATTTCTAGTATGTTGATCACATCACAATACTAAGTATATGCAGTATATAAATAGAGTGCGGAAGCTAAGCATACATCCAGAGACATTCATCACAGAAACAGAATAAAAACATTTATCTTAGAACAGAAAAGTAAATATATCTTGAACTAATACAAACAATTTATTGAAATGATACTGAAATAAATTCTAGGCACTGAACTGAAATAACAAATCAAAAGCGGTAAAGCTAGAGGACAGATTCGCTAAGGCTCAACAAACTCCTACCGAACCTTTTGCACATCCTCCTGATCTGGCTCAACAAATTGCTCAGAATCTAGCAAATTACCAGATCCAAAAGTACCATGTGTTAGACAATAAGTCTAACATATCAAAACTAATCTAAAAGTTCTATTATTTACTTAACATTTAAATAATATAAGCCAAGCTATAGGAAAATTGTAAAAGTAATTGAAAATTTGAAATTATATAAAACTAAAGTAAAGTAAAGCTGACTGTATACTGAATACTGAAAATAAATGAAACTAAGTAAATAACATGTAAAACTATGTGGTATGTCAGTGAAGTCATGCATCTATATATGCCACATTACAAAATGCAACTGATATGCAGCCGAAATATCATTGAATGGGTTGGAATTGTACGGTCCAATGCCTACATATATTCGGTTGGGAATCTAGTAATAGTCATCCTACAAATTCCCCGATTGATATATGCAATATTTTGTAGTCCATAAATCATAATTGATACTCATACATTATGATTATGTTCATGCTCATGTCTCCGCACTACATGCTTAAAATCTAAAAATCTAGAAAATGATGTAAAATCAGATAATGAATCAAATGTCTCCATTGTGCAGAATCCATATAAATGGATTATGACTCCTAGTTTTAATTTTGATAAATTTGTTTTACTTGAAATTTTACTTAAAATCATCAGTTTGAAAGGTTGTATACATATATATATATATATATATAGTATGTTTTCAAGAAAAGGTGAATTTAGCACTTTATTTGTTTGAAGCCACACCTATCAAAGCATTCTTTGATAGGAGGCATCACCCATTGGTGATTTTTATTTCACTCAAACTATACTATTAAATACCTTAACTACAAGCATACTTAGTGTCCTAAGGAGGGTAATTTGAAATACTTAGTTTGTTTGAGGCCACCACTATCAAAGCATTCTTCAATAGAAGACATCTACCATTGGCAATTTTTATTTCACTCAAACTAAGGATTTAAGTCCCTAATTATAACACTCTTAAGATCAGAGGATTTACTCTAAGTGGACTGTATCCGCCTAAGCCCGTAGGATAGCGCAAAGATAAGTCTTACTTAGAGTGACTCAACTAATCTTGAATACTGCTGAATTGATTCAGCATTATGAATATACACTACTATACTCAACTAATAATCTAGTTTCAGTCAATGCTATTTAATCAAAAAGGATTACCAAAGTTATGAATTTAGATTTCATTGGGATGAATTCTATACAATGTTCCAAGGATGTGACCAAAAGGTCATCCAATATAGGCTACTACCACATGAGAGGAACTCATTCTAAGTACTTTAGGTGATTCTATCACAAGTGTTGAAGATCAACTTTTAAGGTTAAGTGGAAAATATCTAAGTTCCTACCTCATGGTTCAGTAAAAGATATTCCTACTTTAATGTGTTATCAATCAATAAGGCTTTTCAATTATATTATAAATTCTATTGTAAGATCATCAAGATCTTACACATCTAATATTTACCGTAAATTTATAAGTTTCATTTATTATACTTGAATTGATCAGATCAGATCAGATGGTTAGACCAATCTGATCACATCCTATACTACAATTATGGGTTTAAATCAAGAATATTCTTGAGATTTTATCTTGTAATAAATCAACATAGTTTTATAATTATATTCATGCTAAGAGTCTTATATAAGAGAAAATAAAATATCTTATGCTCAAGTCCATATATTTAATCATATAATTTCTTTTAATAGTCTTAGCACTTAAAATTCAATAATTTATGATTAATGTCAAATCACATGCATTATTGAAATCATGTATGTTGAATTATCTTATAATCAAGTTGATTATTTAAGTGATTATGGGTTTGAATCTTAATTAGATAGGATAGGGTTTATCTCCCAGCCTTTCCAACTTAAGATCAATAGTTGATTTATAGATCAATGACAAATCAATGTATTATTAGTAAATTATTGATGATAAATTTCAAATTTAAATTAAGTATTAATTACTTAATCAAATTCTTAAGATTCTTATATTCAAATATAGTTTAATGTCAAATTAAGTAAATCAAGGTGTCCAAATTAAAGTTAAAGTTCTCTAACATACATAAATATTATATTAATTAAGACAATGAGTAATTAAGGCTAATCAAGTCTTAAATTAAATATAAAAGGGATTAACACTTGATTATAAATATAAAATAATTAAGTTTTATACAATTTGATTATTAAGTTTTATATTGACCATACAAGCAATTAAAGATCTTAACGTTTCTATTCGGCATAAAGTATTCAAGTAATTTCTTTATGAGGTCTAGAACATACTATACATGCTAAAATAGTGGATTTCACATTGAAATTCACATACACATTCATGCAATGCTCAATTTTACTAAATCCACTTTTAGTTTTAGTATGATTTGACCCCATTGGAGTTCTAGGACCATTAGAATACAAAAATATTAAGTTTTGACTATTCCGAATGATTTTGGACTCTACAAAGCATTTAATTTAATTTTATTAATATTTATATGCCGCTGCGATGCGCTGTAGCGCCTGACGGTGATTTCGCCTGTGCGAAAACCGTAACGGTTCACCTTTCGCACTAAAATACTCTCAATCTAGAGCACTTCACGTGTAGTGCCATATACCGATGGAAAGGTCTTCCTGAGATCTTTCCATTGATACTAAATCGACACAAACAGATTATTCTAATAAATAGAAATTAAATTTCTAGCCACGGGTATACAAAAATCATGCAATTTTTGACAGAAATTTTAAATGAAGGAACAGACTTCAATCGGACTCATTTGAGTCTGATTTAGGCACGATGATCATGCATAGAATTCATACAGTAACTTAATAGAAATATCATTCACATTACTTTGCTACATATGAAGAAAATAGCACAAGGAAGAGCTTAACAAAAGGATACCTTGGCCTTAGGAATGGAAGAAGAACACTCGGTTGGTTCCTTGAGAGCTTGAGGGCTTGAAAACTCCTTCAATAGTAGCACAACAAGAGAAGGAGGGGAGTTCAGCTAATGGACAAATGGAGAGAAATAGAGGGATGAGCCTCTATTTAAAGGAGAAGGAGAGCATGGCTCTCCCTTGAATTTTCCCATCAATTATGGGAGAGAAGAGAGAAGGTCATGCATCTTTTTTTTTTTTTTTATTTTATTTGTGTGCATTAGAGGAAAGGAAGGGGAAGTGAATTTTGGCTGAGAGGAAAATAAATAATTAGGTTTTGGCAGCTTATTAGGTTTATAAATTATTTAATAATATATTTAAAACCATAACCTAAATCAAGATAGCCATTAGATTAAAATCAGATGACTGAAATTTCTCGAGCTATGATCTATAGTCATACAAACTCCAAAAATTACAAATTTAGTATCAAAATGAGCGTCTCGATGAGATGAACACACACATTTAAAAATTATTAAATTTGGATGAGTATTTTATTTTATATTAAATTTTAAGTGAAAAACTTTAAAATTTTGCTACAATTAATTCAGAGCTCAAAAATTTGCGAAACTTAAAACATAGCGTCCTCTAATGATGGTTAACTTAAATGTACAAATATTTTTAAATTCTGACTTATATTTCATCTATAATCAACTCTGGAAGTTTAAACTTCATGAATTTATTTGGGACAATCTGGGAACTCAATTGCACTCAAATTTTTGCAGGAGGATTCTCTCAATACGCTTTATTTGAAAATATTTTATTTAATTTTTATTTGACTTAAAATTAGAATCTTGATTTTGACTTAATTTGATCAATTTAGGTCAAATTGACTGGGTAACAACCTTGGGTTGCTACGCTATGTGATATATAAAGTTGTCTATATTTAAGTTATATAACTTAATGATTAGAGCTAATTAAGTTTTGAATTGACCTTTAGATATTGATCTCTAAATCAATTTTAAGTAATATAATAAGTAGTTTGAGTTTTAGAAAATAGTAATTTGAGCTAAGTTTATGGAATGACAAATAATTTATAATTATATTAATACAAAATGAGGTCATTTCTACACTAATCTTAAACCACATAATCAGTATTGGTTACTATATTCAAGGTCTAGTGAACTAGTGGAGGAAGGTAAAGCTAAGGAATTATTATACTTAAAGAGGTTAGGCTTAAAGATCACTACTGAAGTTCATCTAAACTACCAAGGATCTAGCCAAATTAAGCACTAGATTATTGAGGAATATTATTAAGAAATATCTAAGTGTATAAAAAAGTAGGATTACAAGCTACTAGCTCTAGTTCACTAAAGATTGAAGGTTAATGAAGTTTGTAGGATATCTAAATCTCATTAGGGAGCTAAGGGACTTCTAATTTAAATGCTAGAGAACTTAAATGAGGACTAAGAGCAAAATGGAATGTATGTTAAGATCCACTCTAATTATTAGGAACTAGTCCTAATAGGTTCACTTAATAAAATAAAGGCATACTAATAATCTACTACACCTATGGAATATGTTAACTATTGTAACAACCCTAGGATATTACTTAGCCTAATAATGGCAGTCTAATTATTATTTCATTAGGTTTATTTAGTCATTAGTACCAATCATCAAAGATTTGGAGCAATTTGGAGCTCAATCAAATATTTGGAATCTCTTAATATATTTATTTAATTAGAAATTTGAGATATTTAATTTGAGCTCTTAAAGCATATTTATGATACACAATTTCATAGGAATTCAGTGTATTATAATGAATCAAACTTAATTTGAGAAGATTAAATTTGATCTGATTCCTCTTGAATGTGCATAAATTTATATAAAGACCTAGTTTAGGGCATCAGATCCAATGATCTTAGGGTTACTTCCACGTCGAGCTCTTAAAGCCAAGTTTAAGTTTCTACTATAGGCTTTATACCTTGCAAACACCCATTTCTAATAATGATAGGGATGTTATTCGCATAGATGCCCTAGTTTTTTTTTTCTTTGCGCACGGTAGTGCAGAGGAAGAAGAAGGAGAAGGTCAAAAGACCATCTACTCTAGATCGGCCGGTTCAATTAAATTGAACGGTGCCTTAATCCTTATTGTGACGTGGCATGATAATGAATCCGTCTGATAATCAGCCCTGGTTATCCAAGCCACGTGGCATACGAAGGCTCTTCCCTCACTGTCAGCACCTTATTGAGGTTGGTTATATTAATTGCTTAATAGAAATTAAGAAAAACAAGTAAGTAAATGTAATTAGATAATTAATTAATGATCTCATATTTCATTGGTTAATATCTTCATCAATACACAACCAAAATATATGATATTATATATCATTTTGATTGTAAGAATGTGTAAGTTAGTAATTTGTTGTTTAACTCTTGTTTTGGTGAATATTTTAATTAATTATTATTTTAGATTAATTAATTAATTATAAATTAAATTCCAAACTTATTTGAGACATAACTTGATCATATGAACTCCAAATAGGACATTTAAATAGTCCATCTCACTCATAATAATGTGATGAATAATAATATGAGATCAAATTTAGGTTTTAAACCCTACATCTCTTTATGATATCTTAACTGTAATTAGGACCCCTATAAACCCTAAAATATCAATGTTGTCCAAATTCAACCTAGTTAGTGTCATTTTACTCCTTAGGATATAAGGATCATATTGATATATATATTATAACATTTGGACAATATTTGGACATTCTAAGTATTTAACTCCTTAATTTAAGTTATATATTAATTCCTTATCTTTTATAAATGCTTGTTTTAGAATGTGTGAACCCTAGGACATCAAACTTATTTCATTTTGTTATCTCGCATATAGTTTAAATTGTATGTTTAAATCATATATTTACATGGAGGTGATGTTAAGGATTATTTAATGCTCATTAAAGTTGAATTTATTCCATTATAAAATTACTTTGGATTGGATTAAATTAAATAAAATGCATGTATCTTTTCAAACTAGTTTATTCAAATCCCTATTGCAAGTTCTTATATCAATGTGATTTGTGAATTGGAAATATTTAGAACTTCTATAATTGATCATTTTCATATATAGAATAAATTGTGTGAGATTATTTAAGTTAGAATTATCTCTACTATTATAGATAGTTTTCATTAGTTATGAAATGTGAATATTATGAATTTAACTTGGATAATTGCATAGCATATGTGGAGTTTAATTCATTTATTTCAAATATACTTTATATAGAATTTAGATTAGTGTACTAAATTTGAATGTATTGTCATGTTTCATGTAACTAGAATGTACAGCTACATGTAAATAGTTTTATGTTGGAACTTAAATAGAACTAATATCATGTGCTTAAATTAAGTTAATGATAGTTCTTTAAATGAATTGTTCTTTCCTTTCATCTCATAGCAAATTGATGAATTACAAGATTATCTTATGCCTTATTTCAGTTAGAAAATGTTGAACTCATGATTTTATAATGCTAGAATTAATTTGGAATAAGTGTTTTATATATTGGGTTAATTTAATGTTAGCTTTATAATATTAATCTTTCCAATTAATATTCCAAATGAAAAGAAGACTTGCATGTTAATGTCCTATGTGTTTCTCTTAAGCAAATACAATAGAGTTCTTGCCAAAATTATTAGAATTGGAATTACATTCTTATATTCTACATGTTTTACTTCTCCCTAACTTACATGTTAGATTTAATTAAGAATTGTTTAATTTCTCTTAATTAGCTTAACACTTTCAATTGCTAAGTCAAAGGTCTTTAAAAGAACTCATGATTAGACTAGTGCTCAAACAATCACTTAGATGATTTGCACATATCTTCATAGTCTTTAACCTTCCAATTTAGTTCTCAATTGATTTAAACTTGAGAGCCATAGTTTCCTTTCATGCTTTACATAAGCTTATAGATTTCTATTTCCCTACAACCATAAATGAATTATTACTTGTAGAATATAATATATTTCTTTCCTTACATTCAAATGCTCAACATCGATTAATCTTAGATAACTTCATGATTGAATTGATTTGATACTTTCTAGTTTGTAAGCTAACCAGATGAAGCTAATAGAATTTCTTTTAGCTTAGCAAACTATAAATCTTATTCTTCCTTACTAATTTCCTTAAACTTTAATCATTAATCTATTTGATTTGATTAGTTTAGGACAAGTATAGGATGAATTTCATTTGCTTGAAAATATTATTTTCCAAACTTCTCTTTCTTCTACTATTACTTATAATTGACTTAAAGATCAATATCTATAAGTCAATTAGGAGCTCAATTATCTCCAATCATTAAGTAGATCATTAAAATTTAGATAATAAAATAATATCACATAGTTTACAATTATTGAAATTTGTTGAATGCTTGCTTAGCTTTGAGCCTTTTTCTTGAACATTCATACAAGAGCATTGAGCATAAATAAAAGTTTCAGAAAACTTAAAGGGGAATGCCTTATGGCAAATAGAATAAGAAAGATAGCGCTTATAATAGGACTTCACATTTTAGAGAGGGTAAATGTGAATGTTTGACCTCCTACTGTATCTAGTTAGGCAGACATGCTTAACTCGTCATTCCCATTTTATTGAGTGTTCCTACAGAATGAGATATTTTCTAAATATAGCTTCTACTATTAATATAAGAGTTCTTTTACAATCTTATTAATTGTAAGATCTCTTTATAATTATTTTGCATAGTCCTAGGTTATGTTTATCTTAGATCAAGAGTCTAAGATACTTATTTACTTTCTTTGCTTTACACTTTCCATTTTCAGTATTGTGTTTTGCTTACTTATAGTTCATTTAAAATACAGTGTATGTTGCTAAATTCCATTTAATGCTTCACTGTATTTCATTTGCCTACTTAGCATCAATTTCATTGAAGTTGTATTATTTTCATTTCATTTACTTTAAATGCACATAGTAGTTTCTAGCATTTTAGGATACTTTTCCCTTACTATTTTTGGATGCAGGCTAGGACTTATATGCAAGTGAGTGTTCTTACTCAACTTATTTTTACTATTTTCTTTACAGTTATGTCTACCCCCCTTTCTTTTATTTGACAGCTTTATAGCTTCGCCGCTTAGTTTAAATTATAAATTATGCTAGTGATATCCTACTAACTTAAAATATAATCAATCTTAAAATATGCTTAGATTGTTTAGTCTAACTACCATTTTTTTTTATTAGCTTTGCCCTATCAGATTTAAATACTAAAATATGATAGATCAAGAGCTCTTTGATTTAGGTAATGTAGGTTCAAGTGTATAAAGAGCTCCTAAAATGAATGGCTTCCACTTACTTTTAAAGTTTTCTTACATATTTAGTTTGAAGGAGGGAATGCTTATATTCTCTCTTATTTGTTCTTTTAAATAGTTATATAATTTAACTAGACTTTAATTGCTTGAGCTATTTTAACCTATCCATCTTCATATTTGTGTTGTGCTCCTTATTTGTAATTGCTTGTGTTGAATGAGTGGATGACTTTAATTTCTTGTATTATTTATACTTGCAATATTGTGTTACTTATCTCCTAAATTATCTTCTTAATTGCTTATCATTTTAACTTGACAATTACTCATAAAGAGACTTGGCCACTTAGCATTTATATTTGATTAGATTTCTTCTAATTGAGTATTAAATGCTAAGGTAATATCCTAATGTTGGATTAATCTTCTATCCAGTTGTTGGGGTCATTACAATGGGTGACCTGCTGGGACATTATCTTCAGAGGGAGAAATCATTAGGCTTTCAGGCCAAAGCGGGCAATGCCTTGGTGCTTAAGAGTTTGGGTTGTTACAAATAGTATCAGAGCATGCCATATGGTGTCATAAAGGAGTTAAGTGCCATACAGAGCAAAGTACCACTTCATGTGAGCAGCCTCTTGAACCCATGATGATTAAAGTGCTACATGGTTGTGGGTACTTCTTGAGCCTATAGAGGTCACCTCTAGTTCTATCTACCAAATGGATGGTTCTTGGATCTGTGTGTAGATACTGACAAGGATACCAGTTACTAAAGTTGGGGAGATTGTAAAGACCCACTTAATTAGTAATAAGTGAAACTCTTAAATTTGAGACACTTTTCAGATAATGGTGGAGTTCTTGATAAGAACTCTAAAGTTAAGCGTGCTAATCCCAAGATGAGTGACCTGTTGTAAAGTTATCTTCTAAAGGAAAAACCATGAGGCTTTTAGGCTAAAGAGGGCAATACCTTAGTGCTTAAGAGTTTGGGTTATTACATTTAGAGACCGCTGTGGCACACGTGTAATAACTTAAGTTGTTACCATGGTAAATTTGGACTTATCCAATTCCTGATTTTGATTCTAGTACTATAATTAAGTCATCAGGTGTTCACCACCAAGATCTAGTCCAAATTAGGGGTCAAGAAGATCAAACCCTGATTTTAGAAATTTTAGGAATCCAAAAAATTGACCTAATTATTTTGACCTCAGATCAAAAATCGGACTCTGCCATTGCGCTCATTGCCCCCAAATTAGCTTAAAGAAAGTGATGTTGTTACTTCCTTTTTACCTAATATTGGGGATTCTAAAATTTCCAATTTTGCCTTCTACAAGAATAGTGTTATTATCCTTTCTTACCTCTAGGATTATTGTAGAACTCATGCTCTCCCCTCATTCCCTGATTGGATTTGGCATAACTATATCCCAAACCTAATTAGCATCATTTTGTGGAAGCTCTATAACAGCTATATCAGTGTGGATATCATTATGCAAGACATAGGTTACAATCTTGCCTCCAAATGCCACTACTGCAATGCTATTGAAACTACTCATCATTTCTTTCTTGACAATCATGCTAGCAAAACTCTTTAAGCTTCATCTTGGCTAAATTCTGCTCCACCCCCTACAGATATTAAGAATATCTTCCACTGCTGGCCTTCCTTAAAAGCACCAAAATCTCCATTGGTAATCTTCATGATGCTTTCACTCTTTGGCTATAAATATAGTAAAATATCAAAATGTTATTGTCAATCTAACCTCCATTATCGCTAAGATCAATGATGATGTTAAAATTTTCTTCACTATTTTCAATAGTCAAGCATTTAGCTAGAAAAATCATAATGAACTTGCTATCAGAAATCATCTAGACTTGTAACCCCTCTTTAGCAGTTGGTATAACAACCCAAGTTGTCACCCTAGTTGATTAGGACTAATGTCAGTCCTAATCTCGATCCTATGTGTTAATCAAGTCATTAGGAGTCAACCTCAAAGTTCCAGTCCAAATCAAGAGTCATATGGATCAAATCCTAATTTTTGGAAAATCTAGAAACCTTAAAAATTGACCTGTCTTAAATGGCCTCAGATCAAAAAGCGAACTTCGCCATTGCGTTAATTGCCCCCAAATTAGCTAGGGGTGATGTTTTCATTTCAATCGGAAGTCATCAAAATTTTGACGAATATTTTAATAATATTCAAATACCCTGAAAATTAGGAAAATAAAATACTCGTCGAATCAAAAATCTGACCTTGCCGATGTATTCCTCACCCCTTACTTAGCTAGTGGTGGATGTTTGGGATTTTTTGTGGCTGTCGCCCCTTAATCATTCGAGGTTAAGAGGTGGTCGTCAACGGGCCAACCTTCACTTAGCATTTAGATTAAGGAATAACCTTCTTAATCAAATATCAAGTGAAGGTATGCCCTAATATGAGAAAGAGAGAGCGAAGAGACAATCACTGAATGAGCATACTATAATATATCAGACTGTGGAAGAAAGACAAGTAATATCATCCATACAGTCTAAATAAGAACCATACAACTCAGACTACATAAGCATAAAAAGAGAAGCGGTTTAAACCTGTATTATTACAAAACAACTTAAAAAGTTAAAGCAGTAAAGTAAGGTCACTCAATCCTCACAAAGCAAAAAAAAGAACTAAGGGTCTTCTCCTGCACGCTCCTCCTCTTGAATAAGGTCTTCAGAAGGTTCCACAACCTCAAAAAGCTCAGAGTCTACCATTATCAGTTTCACAATGATAGGGCCCCAGCCAACAAAAGAAAAATTTAATTAGACAAAATATCTAAGTATATTTTAGGTTAAGCATTTTATTATTTTAATGATATCACAACATCTAAGCAAAGTAGGAGCAGTAAAGCATCAAAGAAATCCTCACAAGCAGCTAAAAGGAACTAAGCAGTATCCAACTCTCCTGGCTGAAGCTCCTCCTCTAAGTAAGGCACCTCCTCTTCAGCACCTAGCTCCTCAAACCTATCTGAATCTGACATTATCGATTTCATAATGCCAGGGCCCCAGCCAATAAAAGAAAAATCTTGTTAGACAATTATCTAAGTATATTTTAGGATGAATATTTTAATTAAGTTATTAATGTCACTGCTTATACCTTAAGCATAACGAAAAGTAAACTACAAACAATAGGGGCAGAAAGCATACAAAGAATATGATAAGTTATAAATACAACATTTATAACTAACAACAAATGAGTCAAAAGCACACCTCAACAACTAAGCAAGGAATAGGCATATACATATATATAGTGCAGTAAGTAAAAGTATTAAAAATAAAATCTAATCCTAAACATGCTGATGATCATATGACATATGCTAATTAAAGGCCAAAATCTGAAAGTGGTACAAGTAGTAAGCAGTAAAGTCTAGCATCTTATAAATATGTACAGGTAAGCAGTAAGTAAGGAAACACAGCTGACTGAAATATGCATCAGAATACAGTACACAATAAGCTAAAATTGAAACAGGTATGTATAGACTGCCATATCAGAAAGTTGGCCATCGGGCCGGTGAAATCCCCAAAGCCTTTCTGGGCTTGAGCAGACAGAAATTCCCATAGCCTTTTTAGGCTAGGGCAGACAGAACCAGCAGTAGAACTGAGGAGGCAGTAAATACAAATACAGAATCTTTTAGTTATTTTACTTTATTTCTGTGGACACATCCAGAAATAGCTGAGGAGTCAAGAACATCTGCAAGACTATACGGGTTCTAAGCTTAATACACACTCCTCAATGAGTAATGTTAAGTATCCTTATTACTCATTACCCTTATCCATTAGGGTAAATGTGCACCCGAATCTACTAAAATATAATGAACCAAAAGGCAACTGTTGTCCTAATTATTCTAAGTTTTTATTTCATGCACAAAGTATTCTTATATGATATTGTCCAAGGAATTAAGCATAAAATATAAGGAATGCGTAGCAATAAAATAAATTAAGTAAGCAAGGGACTCTTTTATACATGGTGACACTGTTGTTGTCTAATTTAAACCATTCTAACTATTCTATGTTACACAAGTTCAAGATCTCCAATTCCTACTATTGAGTGTAACTTAGAAGTACAACCTTATAAGTTAAAAATATTAGAACTGATCAGGCTCTAATCTAGTGAATTTAGGCATTCTATCTAAGATCTGATCAAGATCTACTAAACTATAGATTATGGATTAAACACCACGAGATTGGCTTAATCATATAATCAAAAGGGTAAGACCTAAGATCTAGATTTTAGTATAAAAGTGATCAATTAATTAATGTAAATCTTATTAAGCAAATAAAACTTAATAGGATGAATCTCCTATCTTAAATCTAAGGTTAAAAGACAAAATAATCAAAATAATTTATAAGAGTCTAGAAACTTAATAAAACCAAGGATTCATTCATTGAATAATCCACTTATCCAATGAATGAAATCTAACCTATGAGCTAATCCTAATCGCAGGGGTAGTCCTTAATGTTATATAAAAAGATCATAAGGAAAAGACTTAAAGAATTTTGGAAATTTGACTATCTTGACCTAATAATTGATTTTAACACTTAGAATGATTCTATTAAAGTTATAGTATTAGTTTTAGTGACTTAGAAGAAAATTTAGGGTTTAAAGATGCTTAACCTAAATTTTGAGTAAAATGATTATTTTGCCTCTACTTTAAGGTCCAAAAAGTGACTTTTTGATTTACGATTCCAAATTAGAATTTCTTATTACCAAATAGTTCTTTGCTATTTAACATGAAGATAGATAGTATGTACGCTCAATTTGGATAAGAAACGGATCATACATGTTCAAACTAAGGTTTTTTGACCTAAGGGGCAAACTTGTAATTTCACCCTAATGAAACCTAAATTTTTATACAGTTTACTGTTGGTTACTGTTCAAGGATTCTATAGAGTCTAAGAACACTATATTCTGAGGCCAAATGGCTAAGTTATAATTATTTTAATTTCTAAGGGCAATTCGGTAATTTTGTCAGTTAATGGGTGATAAAAATAGAACATTTTTGTTTAAAGTCCAATTTTAGTAAACTCAGTTTTTATAGCTTCCCTATAACATACTAAGTGTGTCGACAGGGGGGTAGACCCAATTTGGACTTCAAATGGTTAAGTTATGACCTAATGAAGGCTTGGGGTATTTTAGTCATTTTATAATTTTTTAGGATTTAAATCCAAGAGTTTATTTCAGTTTATTGATGACACTAAAATTCTAAGCTAATTAGCACTTTGGATTTCTGAATTTGGAGTTGAATTGACCAAGTTATGGTCAATTGAAGTCTAGGGGCATCTTGGTCATTTTTCCTAAAGTCAAATGTGGGGTTAAAGGGTTTACTTTTAATCTTGGTGTCCAAATAGAAAAACTAATACTACCACACTGATGGGGCTAGTCTACTGAGTATTTTAAGACCCATATTGCCTATGTTTGGACAACTATGTTAAAAGTTGTAGGGGTTTAAATAGGTCATAAAATATCACTACGTTATGCGTACCCCAAAACTAATTTTTACATCACGCCATTTGATCCCTTTTATTTTTCTGAGTAAAATGAGACCTATATTAACTATGTTTGGATCATTGTATAAGAAATCATTAAACTTTTAAGAATTTTGAATTAATTAATTTAAGTAAATGAAATTACTATTTATTTATTGAATTCGTATTAATGTACTATTTATATATGTTATTTTAAAATAAATTTACTGTATCATTAATTAATAAATTAATTATTCATAATCTGCAATTAATTAATTAAATATCAAAGATTAAGATTACTATTAATTATTTATGTAATCTTAATGTTATTTAATTAATTTGAATTTTAATTAATTAAAGATAATTACTATTAATTAATCATTAATTAATTATCTTTACAGATTACAATTTCTAAGGTTTTTTGTTTTTAATTAAATAGGATTATTTAATTAATCTACTTAACCAATCAAATAATATCAATTTAATTAATTATAATTAGTATTAATATAAACTTAATACTAATTAATTATTTTTCTTAACCTAAGTTTATGTCTAAGATTTATTAATTTAAACTACCTAATTAGACTTAATTAGCCTAATTAATCAATCTATTTTCATAATATATATATATATATATATCTAATTATCTCTTATAATATAGCTATAATCATTATCTTAACATGACATATACTTATATATATATATATATATTTTGTTTTAAATTTCTGCAGAAACTTTAAGGCGGTGGGACCCACGAAGACAGTGGTGGCATCCGGTTGGCCGCGGGTCACTGTAATGGGACCCACAGAGCCCGGTTGACTCGACAGCCCGGGCCCGCCAGCACACGCGGCAGAGGACCAGCGGACGCCGAATCACGGGCGGGCCCCACGCTCTGCACCCGTCAGTGCAGAGGCGACACGGAGTGGGCCCCATGCCTTGGACGCGATTGGGTGGGGCTCGGGTCGACTTGGCCCGACCCGAAGAGTTTCTTCATCCCCGAGGCAACGCACCTAGGGCACGACCTTAGGCGGCCTCCCCGGCGACGACGGTGGCCGACCCACATGTGGTTGGCTCGACGAGGTGAGGGCTACACACCGGCGACCAGATCATCGAGTGTGGTGGACAGAGTCGAGCGCTAGGTCGAACCCTAGCCCCTCGGGTTCGGCGAATGGAGAGCCTAACGGTAACCACTATAGATCGCTCGTGAAATTGGCGCAATTGATCGAGCCTTCCGACGATCGAACTCGCTCGATCGATAATCAACAATGTGGAACAACCATTGGAGTCAAACAAGAAGCAATTCGCATTAAGAAGATAGGAGTTTGAAGGTACCTGGATCGACGGTCTGCGAGCGATAGGGTTTCGGCTAGGTCTAGAGGCTTCGGTCGTGCTCAAGGTAGCGTCATGAGGCCGAGGTGGATCCTTAATGAGTCTCGGACGGACCCAACGAGGCCCGGAAGGCCACGGTGGGGCAGCGGTAGCGGCCGATTGCCTCGTGCAAGGTCGGGCAAATGGGCCGAGGACGATGATCCAGGACCGTCTGATCCAACTCGATCGGACGGTCTGGATTGGTTCGCCCGATTAGACGGGACGGAGTGACGCCGTCGCTCATAGTGGATGGCGCAGTTTAGGATCTGACGGCGCCGTTAATTCGAATAATTAAATAATAATTTAATTAATTAAATTATAATTCTTATTTTCAAATCTATTTAATTATTTAGCGTCCAAAAATTTTCCGAATATTCACTCCTAGCTAATTGAAGGGTGAGGAACGCAACGGTGAGGTCGAATTTTTGATCTGATGAGTATTTTATTTTCCCAATTTTTGGGGCATTAAAATATTTGTCGAAAGTTTGACGACTTTCGATGGACATGAAAACATCACCCCTATCTAATTTGGGGGAAATGAGCGCAATGACGAAGTCCATTTTTCAAAAAATCGAAGGTCAATTTAGAAAGGTCAATTCTAGGGTTTTTGGATTTTCCAAAAATCAGGATTCGATCCATTCAACTCTTGATTTGGACTAGGTCTTAGAGGTCGACTCCTAATGACTTGATTAACCCTTAGGATTAGGATTAAGACTGAGATTAGCCCAAAATGATAGTGGTAACAATCTGGGTTGTTACATAAGGAAAATCCTAAGTAATATGATCAATTTAATACATGCTGGTTTATAATATAAAATGAAAGTACTGAGCTAAAAGTAAAGTTCTAACATCCTAATATGCCATCAAGTGAAAACAAGCTGTTGAAAAGTACAATTTATATGAAAGACTGTAAGTACTAAAGAAATAGCTGCATATATAACCAAAGTGCTGTATGAAGAAGAAGTATAATGAAAAATCTGTACTTAAAGAAGTATGCTGAAAATGTAAAGTAAAATAGTTTAA
The DNA here is from genome assembly GCA_016760335.1 of Gastrodia elata. Taxonomy (NCBI): domain Eukaryota; kingdom Viridiplantae; phylum Streptophyta; class Magnoliopsida; order Asparagales; family Orchidaceae; genus Gastrodia; species Gastrodia elata. Next base: position 187,123 of record JACERR010000044.1, on the reverse strand, counting down.
CTTATATGGATATATTCTTACTTAGTCATGCCAAAAAGTAAAAGCCTGTTACAAATCCATCTGACATATCTAGAAGAAATATTCCAGATTCAATATCACTTAATTCCATTTGAAAGGTATCTAAGAGAAACATCCCAGATCCTATAGTTAATTCCATCTGAAAATCTAGGAGAAACATCATAGATTAAAGTAATGCCACTAAGTATCTGCTGAGCATCAAGGAGAAACATCCTAGAGCAAAAGTAAAGTCACATCGTGCAAGCAGACTAAGTAAGACCTATTCCACCATAAGTTATATAAATTTCATTACCTTAAATTCTTTCTTTCAATTAATAATATGCTTTATAAATGAATCAATTTAACATAGAAACATACTATGTTCCATATAATATGTCAAAGTATAAAGTCCAAAATAAGGAAGCCAAGCATTCAAATCTCAATGAATAGAATAACACTAAGTAAATTTTGTGATATCACTTTATTTTCTAATTAAGTCGTTCTATCTAATCTGAATTTATGTAAGTTTAGGATCTCAAACATCCAGTTATCGAGTATAAATCTAGAATATCGGTCCTATAAGTTAAAAGAAATTAGAAATAATCAAGTTCTAATATATATTAATCACATGACGCTTATTTAAGTTAAATAAATAAATTAAACATCCTAATTGATAATTTTACAAATCCCAAGCCAATCTTGATTAATATGAATCAAAATTGGAGGATTAAGATGTTAAAATCCAAGTATTTGATTTTAACTTCTTAATCCAATAGGTTATAATCCTAATGGTATAAAATTAAACCTAAATTCTCATGAGTTATAATTAAGGCTATCTTATTAAGCAAAATCAAGCTTTAATAAGATGGATATCTAATCTTAAATCTAAAGTTTTAATACAAAATAATCATAAATAAAGGATAAAATTCTAGAAAACTATTAAACTAAGGTTTTATCTATTAAGTACCCATTTACTTAATAGATGAACTATAATCTAAATTTTTAAACTAGATCATAAGGAAATAAAATCCTAAAAATTTGAAGTAAAGTCCAAAAAAGAAAATTAAGTCTTAATCTTAATCTTACTTGACTATTATTATGATATAATTAACTTATGGAAGGCAAAATGTTTTAATAGATTTTTAGTATATTTTATTAACATATCATTTTAATGAGTTTAAATATTCTAAAATGATTCCAAATAAATTCTAATACTTATTTTAGAGGTTTAATTATAAATCTAAGGTTTAAGAATGCTTAAACTTATATTTGGGCAAAATGACTATTTTGCCCCTATTTAAAAGTCTAAAATTCAACTTTATGAATTAGGGTTCTAATATGAAATTTATTAAAGTGCAATGATTACTTAATGTCTAATATGAGTTTAGACAGTAAGTACATCTACTTTAGATAAGTATTAAACTAAATAAGGTAAAATTAAGAAACTTGACATATGAGAACAATTTGGTAATTTGACCTAATGAAACCTAAATTTTCTATCAATTTATTGAAGATTATTGTCTAAGGTTTCCATAGAATCAAAAATCATTAAATTTTGATAAGTATTGGCTAAGTTATAGCCAATACAAGATTAGGGTTAATTATGTGAATTAGGGTTTCATTAAAAGGGGTCAACAACCCAACTTCTCCAATTTAAGTTCAAATTTAGTAAACTCGGTGACTATAGCTTCCATATAACCCATTGAGTACTTTAATTGGGAGTAGACCCAATTTGAACTTTATTTGGTTAAGTTATAGCTTAATTAGGGTTTATAGTGATTAGTGAATGATTAGTGAAATTAATCACAAAATCACTAAACTAACCACACCACTAAGTCCTATTCTACTCTAGGAGTAATCAAAAACTAAAATTACTCAATTTTAATTATTAATTATGCTAATATTCATTAATCAAGTTTGGAGGTGATTAGGGCTAATTAAAAAATCTAACCATTAGATATTAAATACTTTTGTAGTTTACTGTTAATTAGGTCTTTTTAATCAAAATGGTATATTGGAAGATCTAATTTGGATCTTAATTGACCAAGTTATGGTAAATTGAAGTTCTAGGGTTAATTAGGGTAGTTAGGGTTAGGTCCTAAAAGATTAAGCCAATACTAGTCCAAACAGAGAATTGAACACTACTAGGTTGTTCTAGAGGTTCTACTAATCACTTTAAGACCCATATTACCTATGTTTGAGCTGGTGGTTAAAAAGTTATGAGCTTTAGAAGATTAAGGTTTGGGTCTAAAAGTGATTAGTCCAAAATTGTCTCAAACAACATGATTAACCCTACTAGATTAATCATGAGGCTTTGCTAATTACTTTGAGACCCATATTGGGTATGTTTGGTTAATTGGTTACAAAGTTATGGCTAAATTGAATTTTGTGGCAATTTTGAATTATTAATACTATAAAATGTCACTATGTGAAATATTGATCCTACAGAAAATTAGATAGTGCCAATCTGATCCTCATATTTTTTTGATTCTAATGATATATAAATTCAATACATTTGGATTTATATTTTACAGCTTATGAGGGTTTAAATTTATATAATTAATTATATTAATTTGATTTTTTGTTTTAAGAATTAAATTATAGTATTTAAATAGGTAGGGCGGGGCCTACGAGTTGACTGACTAAAGGAGACGGGCCCACGCGAGGCGATGATGCAGTCATGAGCAGAGGCGGGCCCACCAACTGACACTACGCAGATGGGATTGTGGGCTCCATAGGCCGTGTCCTTGACCCGCACGACAGTGAATCGGGCCTGGGTCAACCCGGCCCGGTCAGAAAGCTTCTTCCTTCTTCACGCAGATGCCCGAGCCCGAGAACTTAGGGCGCGAAGATTGTTGACCTTTCTGGCGATGATAGAGACCCGGCTTGCATGCCCTTCGAAAGGTCTCGTAGAGTCTTTTGTTTAAGGTACAAATTATCACCTGGGGTGGATCTAAGGTACGACAATAGCTAACCCTAGGTGTGCGGCTACGAACGGATACGGGATGGTCATAGCAAAACTGTGTACTACTGTATACATCTTGCTAATTACGATTAATTCGAGACATTTTAAGTTAATCCAATTCGATTGATCAGCAATCAAACACATGAAATAGGTTTAGGATCAATAATATTGAACATCACATGGAGATCAAAGGAATTGGGAGTACCTCTAATGGATGGTTTGAAACTTGAGAGTCTTTTGAGACTCCCTTGATTCACCGAACTTAGCTCCTATCACCAAAATATTGATCAATAAGATGGTATGCGAATCTAAATGGAGGAGGGAGTTGGGTTCAAGAGCGGTAAAGTAGTGGATTTGCCATTTGCACTCAGCGGAAGCTACCGCGTGCCCTCGTGGATGCCATGCGCCAAACCTAAGAGTTTGCTCGGGAAGAAGCTCCTAGACCGTTCGATCGCTCGATCGAACGGTCCGCATTGGCCATTACTCCTAACGGGGTGGACTGAAGAAGGAGAGACGACGGTTAATGCCGTTTCATCTTAATAATATATATATATATATATATATATATATATATATATATACTTTAAACTTATTTTATTAATCACATTTAATTAATATGGTGCATCCCAAGAATTTCCAATAAATCACCCCTAATTAACTAAGGGGAGAGGAATGCAACGACGCAATCAGATTTTTGATTTGATGCGTATTTAATTATTTGATTTTTCGGGGAATTAAAATAATATTAAAATATTCGATGAAAATCCAACAACTTCCAAATGCCTTCAAAATGTCACCCCTAACTAATTTGGGGGTGGTAAACGCAATGGAGAAGTCAGATTTTCAATTTGAGGTCAAAATAAAAAGGATAATTTCTAGGGTTTATGGAAATTCCCAAAATCAGGATTAAATCTATTTGATTCTTGATTTGGACTGAGTTTTAGTAGTGAGCTTCTAATGACTTAATTAAGGCACTAGAATCATAATTAAGACTTGGATTAGTCCTAATTAACCTAAGTAATAACCTGGGTTGTTACAGACTCCCCCATTTAAGAAAGATGTCGTCCTCGACACCACTCAAGTGAGAAAAATACGGTATAATAAAAATAACAGATTGAACTAAAAAGAAGTTAAGAAAGTACCTGAATTAAATAGATTAGGATATTTTCACCGAATATCCACTTCTTTCTCCCAAGTGGATTCTTCTCGCATACGATTCTTCCATTGAACCTTAACTATTGGAATAGATCGATTTCTTAGCTGCCTCTGATTATGAGCTAAGATTTCGATTGGTTCTTCAACATAAGATAAATTTGACTGGATAGATACGGCTGGAAGTTGAACTAAATGCTAAGGATGTTGAAGACATTTTCATAATGATGAGATATGGAAAATGTTATGAATAGCAGAAAAGTCTTTAGGAAGCTTTAATTTATAGGCAGCAGAGCATATCCTTTCTAATAACTTCAAATGGACCAACGTAGCGAGGGCTAAGTTTCCCAGCTACTCCAAATCGAACTACTCCCTTCAGATGACTGACTTTAAGATATGCAAATTCTCCAGCATTGAAATTTAAAGGACGATGGTGAGCATCGTGATATTTGCTTTGACGGTCTTGTGCAACTTTAATTCTCTGTTGAATTAATAGCACCTTTTTATTTGTTTCTGCAACTAAGTCAGATCCAAACAAGCGGAGTGCTACATTTTCTTCCATATAATGCTTCATAGGGTGCCATACAAATGCTTGCTTGATAGCTATTATTGTAGGCAAACTCTACAAGAGGAACGTGGTCTTCCCAGGAACCACCAAATATATAGTGCATAGACAAAAAAGATCTTCAAGAATTTTATTAACTCGTTCTATTTGTCCATCTATTTGTGCATGAAATGCAGTACTCATGGCCAATGTAGTACCCAAATCTTGATGTACTGCAATCTAGAATTTGGAAGTGAATCTACTATCCCGATCTGAAATAATTGATCTTAGAATGCCATGGAGTTTGATAATTTCTCTAATATATAGCTTTGCCAGTCTTTCCACGGAATCGGTCTATCTCATTGGAATAAAATAGGCTGATTTGGTCAATCAATCAACTATGACCCAAATAGAATCAACAGCTGATCTAGAGTTGGGTAAACCCATAACAAAATCCATGGAAATATCAAGCCATTTCTATTCTAGAATAGATAGAGGATTAAGAAGTCCTCCAGGTCTTTGATGTTTCACCTTAACAAGATTACAAGCATGACATTTTGCCACGAATTCTGCCACACTCTTTTTCATACCGGGCCACCAAAATGATATTTTCAAGTCTTGATACATTTTAGTATTTCCAGGGTGGATTTGGTAATATGAATTATGGCCTTCTATAAGAATCTCTGGATGCACTGACTTGGGAATCCATATACGATTATCTTGATAGATCACTGTCCCATGCAATTGCAAATCATGACGGTAACCACTTTCAATATCCATCTTGAACTTTAAGTATTCATCATCTTTAGTTTGAGAGATAGAAATATCTCTATGAAAGGTGGGCTCTATATTGATGTTAGTTAATATTGAGCTCATCACATCACCACGGATAGGAACAATTTCCATCTTTTGGAATTTTTCTACCAATGAACTTGTAGCAATCATTGCTGATAATATTGTACAAGGACTGAGGGCATTTGCCACCACATTTGCTCTACCAGGGTGGTACTAAATGTCTAAATCATAGTCACTTATCAGTTCAAGCCATCTCCTTTGATGACAATTCAATTTACGTTGAGTGAAAATATACTTTAAACTCTGGTGATCAGTGAAAATGGAGCATTGAACTCCGTACAAATAATGATACCATATTTTCAATGCAAAAATTACTGCAGCAAGTTCCAGATCATGCACAGGGTAGTTTCTCTCATGTGGCCTCAATAGACGTGAAGCATATGCAATAACTTCCCCTTCTTATATTAAAATACATCCTAATCCAGTTCCTGAAGCATCAATATACACTTGATAGCTTAAGCTTTCTTTTAGTAGCACTAACACTGGAGCAGTAGAAAGTGCATCTTTTAAGGTTTGAAATGCATTCTCACATTCAGAACTCCAAATGAATGGGATAGCTTTCTGAGTGAGTTTTGTCAATGCAGAAGCAATTTGAGAGAAGCCTTTAACAGATTTTTTATAATACCCTGCTAAGCCCAAAAAACTTCTTATATTTGTTACTATTTTGAGTTGTACCCAATCTTGAATTGCACTTATTTTTTGTCGATCTACTCAGATTCCTTGAGCATCCACTACATGGCCCAAGAAAGCTACAAAATTTAGCCATAATTCACATTTAGAGAATTTTGCATAGAGTTCATGGTCACGTAAAGTTTCTAATATTGTTCTTAAATGATTCTCATGATCGCTCAGGGTTTTTGAATAGATGAGAATATCATCAATGAATACTATAATAAACTTGTCTAAATATGGCTTTAGGACTCGCTGCATCAAGTCCATAAAAATTGAAGGTGCATTTGTGAGTCTGAAAGATATTACAAGAAATTCATAGTGTCTGTACCATGTACGAAATGCAATTTTCTCCACATCTGAATCCCTTACTTGATGTTGATGATATCATGATCTTAAATCAACCTTGGAAAATATTACTGCACTAAATAATTGATCAAACAAGTCATTAATCTAGGTAATGGATATTTGTTTTTAATGGTGACTTTGTTCAATTCTCTATAATCTATACATATCCTCATAGATCCATCTTTCTTTTTGATAAATAAGATTGGCGCTCCCCAAAGAGATATGCTAGGTTTAATGAAGCCTTTATTTAGGAGTTCTTATAATTGCTCACTAAGTTCTTGTAGTTCTTTAGGATCCATTCTATAAGGTGCTTTAGAAATTGGCTGTGTATCAAGAATTAGATTTATTGGAAATTCTACTTCTCTTGGTGGAGGTAACCCAGACAAATCTTCTGGAAATACATCGGGAAATTCTTTAGCAACTCAGATTTCTAAAAGTGGGATATCTTCTGTACTTTCACCAATCATAGTGACTAAGAATGCAACACAGCCTTTAATTACTAACTTTTCTGCTTGGATTGCATTAATCAACGAACATTGGGTACTAAACCTCCCTATGAAGGTTTCAGCAGCATCTTGTGATGACAAAGTAATCTTCTTTTGTTGACAATTAATCATAGCATTATGTGCACTAAGCCAATTCATTCCTTATATGATATCGAAATTTGCTATATGTAGAATGATTAACTTGGCTTGGAATGTATTCTTATTCAGGGGTACTTGGAGATTATAGAACTGAGTTGTGATAAGTTGTGTTCCAGAAGGAAGCCCAATATTTAAGGTTCTAGCCATCTTATAACATGGCAACTTCAAACTTTTAGCAAAGCTTTTAGATATAAATGAATGACTTGCTCCCGTATCAAATAGTATTTTGTAAGGATAGTCATTAACACAAATGGTTCCTAAATTAAGCATACTTAGCTATGATTAGTTCAATTTACTAATGCTTGGAATAAGATTTCAGAATTAAATATATGTACCTGATATTATATTATTATCTTCAATAGCCTCTACTAGAGTAAGGGTGTAAACCTTAGCAGGTCCTGAAGGCTTCTTGTTAAAGACTTATCATTGAGGAGGCTTGGAGGTACTAGGTTGAGCTATAATATTTCCAACCCTCCTTTGAGTTGGTATTGTAGATTGTTGAGAAGACATAATAATAAGTGGTTGACTTCTATGATCGACTGGAGTAGGATTAAAAACTTGATTTCTTTTGGGACGGTCAATGGGTGCACCGTTGATTGTCACATCATAGTTGCATTCTTGATTGAAATGCCCCTTCCTTCCATATGTATAACAACATTGCTTATTATGATAACACTTCCTGAAGGGATTAGGCCTTGTATACCCATTATATAGGTCTGAGGGTGTAGGATCTGCTTCAATCTGATAAACTTTCCCTGAAGAAAATCTAATCTTTTTGGGATTATTATCCCTATACGAGGATGAACTAAATGTACTTTTAGAGTCCTTCTGAGATTGATGATGGTCTATTACACAAGCTATCTCAATCAGTTCAGTAAAATTGGATAGTCTCAGTGGCACCACATGCTCCTTTATTGAGTATCAAAGTTCACTCAGAAATCTGTGGCAACAAGCACCTTCCGTTTACACCATATCTAGTGTAAATCGAGCTAGTTCTCTAAATTCATATTCATATTCAGAGAGTGTGTTGTTCCCTTGCCTCAGTCTAAGAAATATATCACCCAATTTATTTTGAACTGAAGGGGGTATATATTTTGCTATGAATGCTGCTACACATTCTTCCCAAGGGATCTCCCCAATGTAGTAATTAGCAAAACGTGTATGGCGGAGATTATCCCACTAGTATTCAGCTTCTTCTTGGAACATGTGAGTGACTAATCTGACTGATTCAGCATCTGGACAGTTAATACTTGTTAAATTCTTTTCCACTATTTTGAGCCAATTGGTTGTGTCCATGGCTGACATATTTTCATTAAAATTAGGGGTTCTCAATCTTAATAAAGCTGTGTAAAAGACCGTCTGTAGGCTGCCGATACTATTGGGAAGGATGGTAAGGTACATGATTCACAGATGCTGGGGACGGATTATGCTGCATCGCGATCAATCTCTCTATCCTTTTAGATTGCTGGGCATTGGTCACTACTAATGTTTTAACTGCATCTTAAAGTACATTGAGTTCGGCAGAATTACTGCTAGACGCAGCAGGGGTTGAGGATGATTGTCCGGGATTCATTTTGTACCTATATTTAAAAATCATAGCATTTGAGAGAGTTTAAAAGAAACAAGTTTTTTTTTTACTTATTTTAAGATGACTCATACAATGAGAAGAAAGTACATCAAGCATATTAAAACATTATTTAATATATTCGGCTGAAAAAGTAAGATAGAAGTCCTCAAAAGTGACTTCTCGACGCGTGTGAGTTTTGGAAGAGTGGCATTCCACCAATCTTCTGCTTGATCTTGAAGTAACCTTATTGCTAATTCAACTCTAATGTTACCAGGGCAGTCTATAGCTTCAAGAGTGCCCTTCACATGCTTTATCCATTCTTTGGCTAAAGGAGGAAGATCAAATCCTCTAAACATGGCATGGAGAAGCATTTGTTCCAATATTTGTATTCCTAGTTTTGACACTTCTTCAATATATCTTCCATAATGTTGTCCACACTGGAAGTCCAATTCTCATATAGCTTCAAATCTTTGGTATAGTCCCAGGTCGACATTCCTCAAGTTTTATATATCCTATATGTTTAATCATGTTCAATAAATTTGATTGAGCAATTTATATCTCTTAAGTTTCTAATATATAAGTTTTGTAATTTATCATTTTTATCTTAAGTATTTTAAATCTATTTGATTCTTGATTTGGACTGAGTTTTAGTAGTGAGCTTCTAATGACTTAATTAAGGCACTAGAATCATAATTAAGACTTGGATTAGTCCTAATTAACCTAAGTAATAACCTGGGTTGTTACAGACTCCCCCATTTAAGAAAGATGTCGTCCTCGACACCACTCAAGTGAGAAAAATACGGTATAATAAAAATAACAGATTGAACTAAAAAGAAGTTAAGAAAGTACCTGAATTAAATAGATTAGGATATTTTCACCGAATATCCACTTCTTTCTCCCAAGTGGATTCTTCTCGCATACGATTCTTCCATTGAACCTTAACTATTGGAATAGATCGATTTCTTAGCTGCCTCTGATTATGAGCTAAGATTTCGATTGGTTCTTCAACATAAGATAAATTTGACTGGATAGATACGGCTGGAAGTTGAACTAAATGCTAAGGATGTTGAAGACATTTTCATAATGATGAGATATGGAAAATGTTATGAATAGCAGAAAAGTCTTTAGGAAGCTTTAATTTATAGGCAGCAGAGCATATCCTTTCTAATAACTTCAAATGGACCAACGTAGCGAGGGCTAAGTTTCCCAGCTACTCCAAATCGAACTACTCCCTTCAGATGACTGACTTTAAGATATGCAAATTCTCCAGCATTGAAATTTAAAGGACGATGGTGAGCATCGTGATATTTGCTTTGACGGTCTTGTGCAACTTTAATTCTCTGTTGAATTAATAGCACCTTTTTATTTGTTTCTGCAACTAAGTCAGATCCAAACAAGCGGAGTGCTACATTTTCTTCCATATAATGCTTCATAGGGTGCCATACAAATGCTTGCTTGATAGCTATTATTGTAGGCAAACTCTACAAGAGGAACGTGGTCTTCCCAGGAACCACCAAATATATAGTGCATAGACAAAAAAGATCTTCAAGAATTTTATTAACTCGTTCTATTTGTCCATCTATTTGTGCATGAAATGCAGTACTCATGGCCAATGTAGTACCCAAATCTTGATGTACTGCAATCTAGAATTTGGAAGTGAATCTACTATCCCGATCTGAAATAATTGATCTTAGAATGCCATGGAGTTTGATAATTTCTCTAATATATAGCTTTGCCAGTCTTTCCACGGAATCGGTCTATCTCATTGGAATAAAATAGGCTGATTTGGTCAATCAATCAACTATGACCCAAATAGAATCAACAGCTGATCTAGAGTTGGGTAAACCCATAACAAAATCCATGGAAATATCAAGCCATTTCTATTCTAGAATAGATAGAGGATTAAGAAGTCCTCCAGGTCTTTGATGTTTCACCTTAACAAGATTACAAGCATGACATTTTGCCACGAATTCTGCCACACTCTTTTTCATACCGGGCCACCAAAATGATATTTTCAAGTCTTGATACATTTTAGTATTTCCAGGGTGGATTTGGTAATATGAATTATGGCCTTCTATAAGAATCTCTGGATGCACTGACTTGGGAATCCATATACGATTATCTTGATAGATCACTGTCCCATGCAATTGCAAATCATGACGGTAACCACTTTCAATATCCATCTTGAACTTTAAGTATTCATCATCTTTAGTTTGAGAGATAGAAATATCTCTATGAAAGGTGGGCTCTATATTGATGTTAGTTAATATTGAGCTCATCACATCACCACGGATAGGAACAATTTCCATCTTTTGGAATTTTTCTACCAATGAACTTGTAGCAATCATTGCTGATAATATTGTACAAGGACTGAGGGCATTTGCCACCACATTTGCTCTACCAGGGTGGTACTAAATGTCTAAATCATAGTCACTTATCAGTTCAAGCCATCTCCTTTGATGACAATTCAATTTACGTTGAGTGAAAATATACTTTAAACTCTGGTGATCAGTGAAAATGGAGCATTGAACTCCGTACAAATAATGATACCATATTTTCAATGCAAAAATTACTGCAGCAAGTTCCAGATCATGCACAGGGTAGTTTCTCTCATGTGGCCTCAATAGACGTGAAGCATATGCAATAACTTCCCCTTCTTATATTAAAATACATCCTAATCCAGTTCCTGAAGCATCAATATACACTTGATAGCTTAAGCTTTCTTTTAGTAGCACTAACACTGGAGCAGTAGAAAGTGCATCTTTTAAGGTTTGAAATGCATTCTCACATTCAGAACTCCAAATGAATGGGATAGCTTTCTGAGTGAGTTTTGTCAATGCAGAAGCAATTTGAGAGAAGCCTTTAACAGATTTTTTATAATACCCTGCTAAGCCCAAAAAACTTCTTATATTTGTTACTATTTTGAGTTGTACCCAATCTTGAATTGCACTTATTTTTTGTCGATCTACTCAGATTCCTTGAGCATCCACTACATGGCCCAAGAAAGCTACAAAATTTAGCCATAATTCACATTTAGAGAATTTTGCATAGAGTTCATGGTCACGTAAAGTTTCTAATATTGTTCTTAAATGATTCTCATGATCGCTCAGGGTTTTTGAATAGATGAGAATATCATCAATGAATACTATAATAAACTTGTCTAAATATGGCTTTAGGACTCGCTGCATCAAGTCCATAAAAATTGAAGGTGCATTTGTGAGTCTGAAAGATATTACAAGAAATTCATAGTGTCTGTACCATGTACGAAATGCAATTTTCTCCACATCTGAATCCCTTACTTGATGTTGATGATATCATGATCTTAAATCAACCTTGGAAAATATTACTGCACTAAATAATTGATCAAACAAGTCATTAATCTAGGTAATGGATATTTGTTTTTAATGGTGACTTTGTTCAATTCTCTATAATCTATACATATCCTCATAGATCCATCTTTCTTTTTGATAAATAAGATTGGCGCTCCCCAAAGAGATATGCTAGGTTTAATGAAGCCTTTATTTAGGAGTTCTTATAATTGCTCACTAAGTTCTTGTAGTTCTTTAGGATCCATTCTATAAGGTGCTTTAGAAATTGGCTGTGTATCAAGAATTAGATTTATTGGAAATTCTACTTCTCTTGGTGGAGGTAACCCAGACAAATCTTCTGGAAATACATCGGGAAATTCTTTAGCAACTCAGATTTCTAAAAGTGGGATATCTTCTGTACTTTCACCAATCATAGTGACTAAGAATGCAACACAGCCTTTAATTACTAACTTTTCTGCTTGGATTGCATTAATCAACGAACATTGGGTACTAAACCTCCCTATGAAGGTTTCAGCAGCATCTTGTGATGACAAAGTAATCTTCTTTTGTTGACAATTAATCATAGCATTATGTGCACTAAGCCAATTCATTCCTTATATGATATCGAAATTTGCTATATGTAGAATGATTAACTTGGCTTGGAATGTATTCTTATTCAGGGGTACTTGGAGATTATAGAACTGAGTTGTGATAAGTTGTGTTCCAGAAGGAAGCCCAATATTTAAGGTTCTAGCCATCTTATAACATGGCAACTTCAAACTTTTAGCAAAGCTTTTAGATATAAATGAATGACTTGCTCCCGTATCAAATAGTATTTTGTAAGGATAGTCATTAACACAAATGGTTCCTAAATTAAGCATACTTAGCTATGATTAGTTCAATTTACTAATGCTTGGAATAAGATTTCAGAATTAAATATATGTACCTGATATTATATTATTATCTTCAATAGCCTCTACTAGAGTAAGGGTGTAAACCTTAGCAGGTCCTGAAGGCTTCTTGTTAAAGACTTATCATTGAGGAGGCTTGGAGGTACTAGGTTGAGCTATAATATTTCCAACCCTCCTTTGAGTTGGTATTGTAGATTGTTGAGAAGACATAATAATAAGTGGTTGACTTCTATGATCGACTGGAGTAGGATTAAAAACTTGATTTCTTTTGGGACGGTCAATGGGTGCACCGTTGATTGTCACATCATAGTTGCATTCTTGATTGAAATGCCCCTTCCTTCCATATGTATAACAACATTGCTTATTATGATAACACTTCCTGAAGGGATTAGGCCTTGTATACCCATTATATAGGTCTGAGGGTGTAGGATCTGCTTCAATCTGATAAACTTTCCCTGAAGAAAATCTAATCTTTTTGGGATTATTATCCCTATACGAGGATGAACTAAATGTACTTTTAGAGTCCTTCTGAGATTGATGATGGTCTATTACACAAGCTATCTCAATCAGTTCAGTAAAATTGGATAGTCTCAGTGGCACCACATGCTCCTTTATTGAGTATCAAAGTTCACTCAGAAATCTGTGGCAACAAGCACCTTCCGTTTACACCATATCTAGTGTAAATCGAGCTAGTTCTCTAAATTCATATTCATATTCAGAGAGTGTGTTGTTCCCTTGCCTCAGTCTAAGAAATATATCACCCAATTTATTTTGAACTGAAGGGGGTATATATTTTGCTATGAATGCTGCTACACATTCTTCCCAAGGGATCTCCCCAATGTAGTAATTAGCAAAACGTGTATGGCGGAGATTATCCCACTAGTATTCAGCTTCTTCTTGGAACATGTGAGTGACTAATCTGACTGATTCAGCATCTGGACAGTTAATACTTGTTAAATTCTTTTCCACTATTTTGAGCCAATTGGTTGTGTCCATGGCTGACATATTTTCATTAAAATTAGGGGTTCTCAATCTTAATAAAGCTGTGTAAAAGACCGTCTGTAGGCTGCCGATACTATTGGGAAGGATGGTAAGGTACATGATTCACAGATGCTGGGGACGGATTATGCTGCATCGCGATCAATCTCTCTATCCTTTTAGATTGCTGGGCATTGGTCACTACTAATGTTTTAACTGCATCTTAAAGTACATTGAGTTCGGCAGAATTACTGCTAGACGCAGCAGGGGTTGAGGATGATTGTCCGGGATTCATTTTGTACCTATATTTAAAAATCATAGCATTTGAGAGAGTTTAAAAGAAACAAGTTTTTTTTTACTTATTTTAAGATGACTCATACAATGAGAAGAAAGTACATCAAGCATATTAAAACATTATTTAATATATTCGGCTGAAAAAGTAAGATAGAAGTCCTCAAAAGTGACTTCTCGACGCGTGTGAGTTTTGGAAGAGTGGCATTCCACCAATCTTCTGCTTGATCTTGAAGTAACCTTATTGCTAATTCAACTCTAATGTTACCAGGGCAGTCTATAGCTTCAAGAGTGCCCTTCACATGCTTTATCCATTCTTTGGCTAAAGGAGGAAGATCAAATCCTCTAAACATGGCATGGAGAAGCATTTGTTCCAATATTTGTATTCCTAGTTTTGACACTTCTTCAATATATCTTCCATAATGTTGTCCACACTGGAAGTCCAATTCTCATATAGCTTCAAATCTTTTGGTATAGTCCCAGGTCGACATTCCTCAAGTTTTATATATCCTATATGTTTAATCATGTTCAATAAATTTGATTGAGCAATTTATATCTCTTAAGTTTCTAATATATAAGTTTTGTAATTTATCATTTTTATCTTAAGTATTTTAGTATTTTATGCTCACTATTCTGAGTATAAGATAATATGGATGTTATTCTAGTATTCATTTAGTGATTGTAAGTTAGAAGAACTATCAATTAGGTAAATAGGTATACAAATTCCAATCTGTCACCTTATGAAATTCTCTGATACTAACTGTGGCGGCCGCCCCTTAATCATCCAAGGTTAAGAGGTGGTCGTCAACGGGCCAACCTTCACTTAGCATTTAAATTAAGGAATAACATTCTTAATCAAATCTCAAGTGAAGATATGCCATAAAATGAGAAAGATAGTGCCAAGAGATAATCACTGAATGAGCATACTGTAATATATCAGAGTGCAGAAGAAAGACAAATAATAATATCCATACAATATAGATAAAAACTATACAACTCATAATACATAAGCATGAAAAGAGAAGCAGTTTAAACCTATATTATTATAAAACAACTTAAAAGTTAAAGCAGTAAAGTAAGGTCACTCAATCCTCACAAAGCAAAATAAAGAACTAAGAGTCTTCTCCTGCACGCTCCTCCTCTTGAATAAGGTCTGATGAATCCATAAATTACATCTAAAATAAAGGAAAATTTTATTCATTTATGATCTTTAAACTGCTCCTAATCAAATTTTGTCTTTATTTTCAAGAAAATAGCCTCTCCAATGAAGTTCTGAGACTATTTACAAAATTCCAAGTTTTTTCAAAAGAAACACGCTGCAGCGCGCTGCAGCGGGTCATTTTGCAAATTATGGCGTGGTAGCACACTGCAGCGGGTCCTGTTTTCGAACCACGGGCATGGTAGCGCGCTGCAGCGGGTCCATTTGCGAATTGCAAGCGCGGTAGCACGCTGCAGTGGGTCCTGTTTTGAACCGTGGGTGCGGTAGTGCGCTGCAGCGGGTCCATCTGCTAACCGCAAGCGCGGTAGCGCGCTGTAGCGGGTCCATTTGCGAACTGCAAGCACAATAGCGCGCTGCAGCGGGTCCATTTTCAAACCATTGGCACGGTAGTGCACTGTAGCGGAGCATTTTGCGAAATGCTCCCGCCACAGCTCGCTGCAGCGGTACAATTTACAAATGGAACCGCTACCGCGCGCTGCAGTGGATCATTTTGCAAAACGTTGATGTGGTAGCGCGCGGCAGCGGGAGACTTAGCTGATTTTGCTCGCACCATTGCACGCCGCAGCGTGCTCCAGCACGCTACAGCGGTATGTCACATTTTTGCCATATAGGAGCATTTATTGCGGCTGGGATAAGACCCCCAACCTGCATCTTGTCCCCAGCCATCATTCCCTCTACAGCAGCTCCAATTTTAAATAGAAAATAACCTCTTGATGTGATAAGAAGGATAAACAAAGGAGGATATTGGTCACTTCACCCTTAATTTGGTACTTTCCATCATGACTTCAGATTTTTATTTGACAAATGCTAGTTATGGAGATGATGAAGGAGAATGCAACCCCTCTCCTATAAATACCACTCCTCTTGACTAGAGGGGGGTTCCAAATTTTGCTCAAAACACTAAGTAAAGGAGGAGGGCGCATAAGTGGAAGTGAGGAACTCCCCAAGGGTGGCAAAGCAAGTTCTCGCTAAGGAAGAGAGGAAAGAAGGCAGCACTAGCGACCTAAGAGAGGAGCTTGAAGAAGGAGAAGAAGGAATCCGGAGAACTTCTAAGGAGCGTTCCTAATATCTTCTAAACTTTACTTTCATAGTTTCTTTACTTAGTTGATCATGAAAGGGTCTTTATCCATGTATATGTTTTTCTTCATTTCCTTTGTAATGAATAGCTAAATCTCCCTTGGGGAGGGTTGGGCAAATCTCATATGTATGAGTTATTTTTATTGTATGAAGTTTTCCTCAAGCAAAATGAATTTATAAGAGCTCAATGCCTTATTAATGAAATGCTTTTTATAATTTAGTCTTAAATATGGATCAAAGGAAAATAAACTCATAAACTCAAGAATTAACTTGTATGGTGCTCTATAGCTCACCATGATTTGGATGATAGGTTGATGAGTGCATGAAAGCTTAGAATTATGTGACAAAGTTCTTGAGCTTAGTGCACCTTAATCTAAGCTCAACCAAAGTGTTGATGCATGTGATGCTAAGACCCACTAAATGAGCTCCTTAGCTCAACATAATTGAGGGAGAGGAAGAAATAATTGAGTGCTCATGAACTAAGTGACATAGTCATTGAGCCCAATATATTAATCCCTCATCTTAACTATGTGTGGTGCGAGTGATGCTCATAGTGGAATCAATGCTTATAAGATTTAAAAGAATTAATAATTGAATGTCTCCTTGATCAAGAGATAAGATAAAAACACTAAACCTAAAATCTTATAGGAATCTTTGTACCAAAATAGAACTGAATGTGTGTTCATTGTGTGCACAAGATTTGAACTTATGAAACCTTGAGATAAAACTCAAGGAAGAATAATGTGCACTTGATTAAATCTAAAAGAATAAAATACAAAGCTTGAGAATTCAACATGCATTTATATACTTCTCATCACATGTGGGATGAACTCAACTCTCATCTCTCTTTTATCTAACTTATCTTCACATAGTGATTATTGTACTAAATCTAGGACCAACTCAACCAATCAATTGTAGCTTAAACATTAGCGAGAATAGATAGACCTTAGTGTCAAAACAACCAATTCTCTAAGGTTCGATAAATCCTGGAAATTAACACTTTTTACTTATTACTTCAGACCATGTACACTTGCGTGTGAGCGCAGACGTGTATTTACAGCCTGTCAAGGTCTTCAGAAGGTTCCACAACCTCAAAAAGCTCAGAGTCTACTATTGTCAGTTTCACAATGATAGGGCCCCTAGCCAACAAAAAAAATTTAGTTAGACCAAATATCTAAGTATATTTTAGGTTAAGCATTTTATAATTTTAATGATATCACAATATCTAAGCAAAGTAGGAGTAGTAAAGCATCAAAGAAAGAGTAGTAAAGTTATAATTAACTTAATTATAACTCAAACAAAGTATGAGGTAAGCACATACCTCAATTCAAGCTGCATAAAAGGGTTAAGTAACAAATAATGACATTTACTAAGTACATGAAAATTCCTAAGTAATATGATCAAGTTCATACATGCTGGTTTATAATATAAAATGAAAGTACTGAGCTAAAAGTAAAGTTCTAACATCCTAATATGATATCAAGTAAAAATAAGCTGCTGAAAAGTACAATTTACATGATAGACTATAAGTACTAAAGAAACTGCTGCATATATAACCAAAGTGTTGTATGAAAAAGAAGTATACTGAAAATATTGTAATTAAAGAATGCTGAAAATGTAAAGTAAAATAGTTTAACTTATATGGACATATTCTTATTTAGTCCTGCCAAAAAGTAAAAGTCTGTTACAAATCTATCTAACATATTTGGAAGAAACATTCCAGATTTAATATCACTTAATTCCATCTAAAATGTATCTAGGAGAAACATCCCAGATCCTATAGTTAATTCTATCTAAAAATCTAGGAGAAACATCCCAGATTAAAGTAATGCCACAAAGTATCTACTGAGCATCTAGGAGAAACATCCTAGAGCAAAAGTAAAGTCACATTATCCAAGCACACTAAGTAAGAAATATTTCACCATAAGTTATATAAAATTCATTACCTTAAATTCTTTCTTTCAATTAATAATATGCTTTATGAATGAATCAAATTAACTTAGAAACATACTATATTCTATATAATGTGTCAAAGTATAAAATCTAAAATAAGGAAGCCAAGCATTCAAATCTCAATGAATAAAATAACACTAAAATTTTTTTTTGATATCACTTTGTTTTCTAATTAAGTCATTCTATCTAATCTGAAATTATACAAGTTTAGGATTTCCAACATCCAGCTAGTATAAATCCAAAATATCGGTCCTATTAGTTAAGAGAAATTATAACTAATCAAGTTCTAACATATATTAATCACATGACGCTAATTTAAGTTAAATAAATAAATTAAACATCATAATTGATAATTTTACGAATCCCAAGCCAATCTTGATTAATATGAATCAAAATTGGAGGATTAAGATATTAAAATCCAAGTATTTGATTTTAACTTCTTAATCCAATAGGTTCTAATCATAATGGTATAAAGTTCAACCCAAATTATCATGAGTTATAATTAAGGCTATCTTATTAAGCAAAATCAAGCTTTAATAAGATGGATATCTAATCTTAAATCTAAAGTTTTAATACAAAATAATCATAAATAAAGGATGAAATTCTAGAAAACTATAAAACCAAGGTTTTATCTATTAAATAACCATTCACTTAATAGATGAACTCTAACCTAAATTTCTAAACTAGATCCTAAGCAAATAAAATCCTAAAAATTTGAAGTAAAGTCCTAAAGAGAAAATTTAAGTCTTAATCTTAATCTTACTTAACTATTATAATGATATAATTAACTTATGGAAGGCAAAAGATGAACTAATTTCACCTTATGAGGCCTAAATTAGGACTTGGGGTAATTTAAATGATTTTTAGGATATTTTCTTAACGTATTATTTTAATGAGTTTAAACATTCTAAAATGATTCCAAATAAATTCTAATACTTATTTTAGAGGTTTAATTATAAATCTAAAGCTTAAGAATGCTTAAACTTAAATTCAGGCAAAATGACCATTTTGCCCCTACTTAAGGGTCTAAAATTTAACTTTATGAATTAGGGCTCTAATCTAGAATTTATTAAAATAGAATGATTACTTACTATCTAATATGAGTTTAGACAGTAAGTACATCTATTTTGGATAAGTATTAAGCCTAATAAGGGCAAATTAAGAAACTTGACATATGAGGGCAATTTGGTAATTTAATCTAATAAAACCTAAATTTTCTAATAATTTATTGAAGATTATTGTCTATAATTTCCATAGAATTACAAATCATTAAATTCTAATAAGAATTGGCTAAGTAATAGCCAATACACGATTATGGTTAATTATGTGAATTAGGGTTTCATTAAAGGGGGTCAAAAACACAACTTCTCCAATTTAAGTCCAAACTTAGTAAACTCGATGGCTATAGCTTCCCTATAACCCATTGAGTACTTTAATTGGGAGTAGATCCAATTTAGACATCATTTGGTTAAGTTATGGCTTAATTAGGGCTTAGGGTGATTAGTGAATGATTAATAAAATTAATTATAGAATCACTAAAGTAACCACTCCACTAAGTCCTATTCTACTCTAGGAGTAATCAAAAATTATAATTACTTAATTTAGAATATCACTTTATGTTATTATTCACTAATCAAGTTTGGAGGTGAGTAGGGCTAATTAAAAAATCTAACAATTCGATCTTAAATACTTTTATAGTTTACTATTAATTAGGTCTTTTTGATCAAAAATGGTTTATTGGAAGACCTAATTTGAAGCTTAATTGACCAAGTTATGGTGAATTGAAGTTCTAAGGTTAATTAGGGTAATTAAGGTTAGGTCCTAAAAGTGATTAAGCCAATACTAGTCCAAACAGAGAATTGAATACTACTAGGCTGTTCTAGAGGTTCTACTGATCACTTTAAGACCCATATTGCCTATGTTTGGACTGGTGGTTAAAAAGTTATGAGCTTTGGAAGATTAAGGTTTGGGTCCAAAAGTGATTAGTCCAAAATTATCTCAAACAACAAAATCAACCCTACTAGATTAATCCTGAGGCTTTGCTGATTACTTTGAGACCCATATTGGGTATATTTAATTAAGTGATTACAAAGTTATAGCTAAATTGAATTTTGTGGCAATTTTGAATTATTTAATATTCTAAAATGTTACTATGTGAAATATTGATCCTATAGAAAATTGGATAGTGCCAATGTGATCCTCATATTTTTTTGTTTCCAATGATATATAAATTCAATACATTTGGATTTATATTTTGCAACTTATGAGGGTTTAAATTTATATAATTAATTATATTAATTTGATTTTTTTGTTTTAAAAATTAAATTATAGTATTTTGAATAGGTAAGGCGGGGCCCACAAGTTGACTGACTAAAGGAGACGGGCCCACGCGAGGCGATGGCGCAGTCAGGAGCAAAGGCGGGCTCGCCAACTGACGTTACGCGGATGGGATTGTGGGCCCCACAGGCCGTGTCCTCGACCCGCACGATAGTGGATCGGACCTGGGTCAACCCGGCCCGGTCCGAAAGCTTCTTCCTTCTTCACGCAGATGCCCGAGCTCGAGAACTTAGGGCGCAAAGATTGTTGACCTTTCCGGCGATGATAAAGATCGGCCTGCATGCCCTTCGAAAGATCTCGGAGAGATCTTTCGTTTGAGGTACAGATCATCACCAGGGGTGGATCAGAGGTACGACAATAGCTAACCCTAGGTGTGCGGCTACGAACGGATAAGGGACGGTCAGAGCGAAACTGCGTACTACTGTATACATCCTGCTAATTGCGATTAATCTGAGACATTTTAAGTTAATCCAATTTGATTGATCATCAATCAAACACATGAAATAGGCTTAGGATCAACAATATTGAACACACATGGAGATCAAAGGAATTGGGAGTACCTCCAATGGACGGTTTGAAACTTGACTCTTCTGAGGCTCGATTGATTCACCGGGTTTACCTCCTATCGCCAAAATATTGATCAATAAGATGGTCTGCGAATTTAAATGGAGGAGGGAGTTGGGTTATAGAGCGGTAAAGTGGTGGATTTGCTATTTGCACTCGGTGGAAGTTGCCGCGTGCCCTCGTGGATGCCACGTGCCAAAACTAAGAGCTGGCTCGGGGAAGAAGCTTCTGGACCGTTCAATCGCTCGATCGAACGGTCCGCATTGGCCGTTACTCCTGACGGGGCAGACTGAAGAAGGAGAGACGACGGTTAACACCGTTTCGTCTTAATAAAGTTTATATATAAATAAATAAATAAATAAATATATATATATATATATACTTATTTTATTATGCACATTTAATTAATTTGGTGCATTCCAACAATTTCCAATAAATCACCCCTAGTTAATTGGGGGGGTGAGAAATGCAATGACGCAATCAGATTTTTGATTTGACAAGTATTTAATTATTTATTTTTTGGGAAATTAAAATAATATTAAAATATTCGACGAAAATCCAACGACTTCTAAATGCCTTCAAAACATTACCCCTAGCTAATTTGGGAGTGGTGAACGTAATGACGAAGTCGAATTTTCATTTTAAAGTCAAAATAAAAAGGACAATTTCTAGGGTTTATCTGGTTTGGACTTTCGTCTGATCGTCCGTCTGATCAGGCGCAGGATGTTGTCCGTCTGATCACACGATCGAACGATCGTGAGGCGTCGTCCCAAATAAGCGCTGCACGAGAGACGTGCGTCTCGCAGCTGCGGTTCACGGCCAGCCAGATCCTTCAGTGATCTCGGGGCTCCGTCCGAAGTCCATTAAGAGCCTCCTCGGCATTGTCGGCCCATGGGATGCGTCGTGAAGCTTCGAGTGATCTCGGTCGATCTTCCTGCGAACTCTAGACCCTCAATCGTCCGTCTCCAAGTACTTTCATCCACTCCCGATCCTCGTTAAATTCTCTCACACTTAATTCGTTTTCTCATTTCATGCGTTGGATTACTTGATGATCGAGTTCGATCGGGTTAAGTCAATCCCGATTAGCCTGATCAAGTCGAAGAGCTGCAGAGGCAAACCATTCGCCCTCTTCGTCCCGAGCTGTAGAACCTAGGGTTAGGTTTAGGGGCCGCCTTGAGCCTCCCCAGGTGACGTTCCAGCCACCATTGTGGAGCTCGGGTCGGGCTCTATCCATCCATGTGCGAACCAAGCCCCGATGTCGGCGGTAAGACGCTGGCTTTTCGAGCCCTAGCCTCGAGGCCGTGCGGGAAGGCGAAGGCCTTCGGGTTTGGTCGGGTCAAACTCGACCCACACGGAGCCCGGGCCGCATGTTGCGTGTCGCGCCCTCATTGGCGCAGTCTCCACTCGCGTCAGCCCGACAGCACCGCGGGCCCCGCTGCTTCAGTCAGCGCAGCGGGTGGGTCCCGCCAGTTGCCCCACTTCCACTGAGATCATGCCGCGTGTCCTCTATGGGCCCCGCTACAGCCCAGCAGCAAGCCGCGTTCCGCCACGCGTCTGGCCGTGGGTCCCACTGCCATAAATGACCTACAGAACATTTCAAATAAACGTGTAAATATATATATATATATATATATATATATATATATATATATATATGTATGTATGTATAACTATAGTTTGATAAATATAGATACTAATCAGAACTTTAATTATTTATAATTATATATACATATATATAAGTGTTAGTAGAATGATTAGATTAAAGAAATAATTATATCTTATAATAGGTTCTATTAGTTAATTAATGTTATATATACCTAATTAGTTACTGTAAGTTAGTATTAGTTAATTAATGTTAGTATATAATCTCTATTATAGGTAATTAATTAGGCTAATTAAATTAATATTTGATCAGTTAATTAAATAATTAATGAAATGTAGATAATTAATATTGAATTTAGTAATTAAATTAAAATAGTGGGATTAATTAATTTTATTAAACAAAAAATTATATAAATTGAATAGTAAAATCATTTGAATTGTATTTTGAATAGTAAAATTAATTAAAATTAAATTAATTCTTAAAGTTAAATAACTTTTTGTGCAATAATCCAAACACATTGAATATATGTCCATTTTACTCAGAAAAATAAAAGGAATCAAATGACGTTATTCAAAAATTAGTTTTGGGGTACTATAACGTAGTGACATTTTAGGACAATAACAAACCCTCACAACTTTTAACATAGTTGTCCAAACATAATCAATATGAATTTTAAAATACTCAGGAGAACAACCCCAATATTAGAGAAGTATTAGTTTCCTTATTTGGAGCTTAGTTTTAAAAGTAACATTTATGATCATACCCTAAAAATGATCAAAATGCCCCTAGTAGTCAATTGACCGTAACTTGGTCAATTTAACTCCAAATTCAGAAATTCAAAGTATTAACTAGCTTAAAATTTTAGTATCATCAATAAACTAAAATAATATTTAGGATTTGAAACCTAGAAAATAAGAAAAGACCAAAATACCCATAACCTTAATTTGGTCATAACTTGACCATTTGAAATCCAATTTGGGTTTACTCTCTGTCAACACACTCAGTATATTATAGGGAAGTTCAAACTGAAAAGTTCAGTTTGCTGAAATTGGACCTCAAAATCATATCAACTGAGTTTGTTAAAATTGAACCTCAAATAAAAAAGTTTGGTTTTTGCCTCTCATTGACCAACAAAATTATCGAATTGCCCTTAGAAATTAAAATAACCATAACTTAGTCATTTGATCTCAGAATGTAATGTTCTTAGACTCTATGGAATCCTTGAATAGTAACCAACAGTAAACTACATAAAAATTTAGATTCCATTAAATTTAAATTACAAGATTGCCCCTTAGATTAAAAACCTTAGTTTGGACCTATAAGATTCGTTTAGCTTAAGCGACTACGTACGCTAAATAGCACCGCTGCGCGGCCTACCCTCCGTCGTCCAAATTGAGCGTACTTACTATCTATCTTTATGTTAGATAGTAAGAAATCATTTGGCAATAAGAAAATCCCAATTGGAGTCCTAAATCAAAAAGTAGCTTTTTGGACCCTAAAGTAGGGGCAAAATTGTCATTTTGCCCAAAATTTAAGTTAAGCATCTTTAAACCCTAAAATATCTCCAAAGTCACTAAAACTAATATTAAAAATATAATAGAATCATTCTAAGTATTAAAATTAGTTATTAAGTCAAGATAGTTAAATTTCCTAAATTTCTCTAAGTCTTTTTCTTAGGATCTTTCACATCACATTAGGACTATTCCTAAGACTAGGACTAGCTCATAGGTTAGATTTCATTCATTAGATAAGTGGGTTATTCAATGAATAAATTCTTAGTTTTATTAGTTTCTAGATCTTACAAATTATTTTGATTATTTTATCTTTTAACTTTAGATTTAGGATAGGAGATTCATCATATTAAGTTTGATTTGCTTAATAAGATTTACCTTAATCAATAAATCACTTTTTATACTAAAACCTAGATCTTATATCTTATCCTTACTAAACTATGTGATTAAACCCAATTTTGTGGTGTTTAATCCATAATCTATATTTCAGTAGATCTTGATCAGATCTTAGATAGAACATCTAAATTCATCAAACTAGGATGTTATGATTTATTGATTAAACTTGTAGTTATACTTGATTGAATGAGAATAGAACTTGATCAGTTCTAATCATTTTAACTTATATGGCCATGCTTCTAAGCTATACTTGATAGTAGGAATTAAAGATCCTGAACTTTTATAACTTAGAATAGTTATAATAGTTTAATTAGATAACAACAGTGTCACTATGTATAAAAGAATCCCTTACGTACTTGATTTATTCATGCTACGCATTCCTTGTATTTTGTGCTTAATTCTTTGGACATGTCATATAAGAAAACTTTGTGCATGAAATGAAAACTTAGAATAATTAGGATAATACTTACCTTGGGTTCAGTATATTCTGGTAGGTTCTGGTGCACATTTACTCTAATGGACAGGGGTAAGGAGTAATAAGAATGCTTAACATTACTCATTGAGGAGTGTGTGTTAAGCTTGGAACCCGTATAGTCTTGCAGACGTGCTTGACTCCTCAGCTATTTCTAGACGTATCCACAAAAATAAAAGTAAAATAACTAAAATATTTTATATTTGTATTTACTGCCTCCTCAGTTATGCTCTACTATTATGTCTGTCATAGCCCAGAAAAGTTATAAGAATTTTTGTCTGGGCCTGATTGGACAATTTTTTGATATGATAGTCTTTACACACCTGTTTTAGTCTTAGCTTACTGTGTACTGTATTATTGATTGATGCATATTTCAATCAGCTGTATTTCTTTACTTATATGCTCACTTGTATATATTTATAGGATGCTAGACTACACTGCTTACTATATGTACCATTTTTAGATTTTTATCTTTAATTAGCATATGTCATATAATCATCAGCATGTTTAGGATTAGACTTTACTTTCAGTACTTTTACTTACTGCACTATATATATTTATATGCCCATTCCTTATTCAGTTTGCTTGAGGTGTGCTTCTTGCCTCACTTTCTATTTAGTTATAAATGATATATTTATAACTTATCATGTTCTTTGCACGCTTACTGCTCCTACTGCTTTTAGTTTACTTTTTATTGTACTTAAGATTAAAATGGTGATATTAATAATTCATTTAAAATATTCAGCCTAAAATATACTTAGATAATTATCTAATAAGATTTTCTTTTATTAGTTGGGGCCCTGGTATTATGAAACCGATAATGTCAGATTCAGATAGATTTGAGAAGTTAGACGCTGAGGGAGAGGAGCCATTCATAGAGGAGGAGCACCAGCCAGGAGAGCTAGATGTTATCTAGTTCCTTTTTAGCCTTCTGTGATAATGAGAGATTTTATTTCAGTCTTTTAAACTATTTATTAAATGATGTAATAATACAGGTACTGTGATTGTGATTACTTTTCTGCACTTTATTATTTGCTAAGTTATAATACTATTTCTTACTTGATATATGGTGAATGGATGTAATGTTTATTTCATTTTACTTCCACACTCTGTATGCATGCATGTCAGATTTAGTGACTGATCTTCTTAGTTATTATGTGCATGTCCTTCCCTTATTAGTGGATTGTGGATCTTACCTAATCCAATAATAAGTGAGGGATTTGCCAGAGTGGCACACCACCTCTTTTTGCCAGAGAGGTTATTCGTTTTGCCAGTTTTTCCCCTATTAAGTTTCTCAGCCTTTCCTTTAGAAGTAGAAATCTAAATTTGGCTCCTTGTTGGGCTTATGATGTTGGCTGTCCTGTTGATTGGAATCATGTTGTTGGCTATACTAAGGGTCGGAATTTAAATTGTGCTGCTGTTTATTTAAATATTTTATGTGCCCAATGTTTTGGGACTGGTCTTGGCTTCTGACTCCCAGAATACTGCTTGCTGTATTGGATTTACCTCTTGGGACTAGTCTTTAAGTGAATCTAGAGATAACTACCTATAAAGGGGCATGCCTTGGCTGAACTTGCTACCATGGGGTGGCTTATGGTTGCCCACTGGTGGCACTTTGATCATAACCACTTCTCCTAACGAATCTGGGTTTCTATTTGGGGTTGTCAGTGGGGCTACCTTCGAGCGCTCCAAATGGCGGCTACAGTCTTCCTTTATTCCCTGGCTATGGTTAAATGTCTATCTTATTACTTTTCTGGGTTTCTGGGGTCATTGGTATAAGTTTGATATTTTGTTGAGCTTCTTGGGTTTCTGGTATGATATGATCGGGACGTTAAATCTTGGTTGGCTGCTTCACTACTTCTCTCAAATTGGCTGAGTTAATTTTGATGCTATTGCAATTTTTTCCTTCTTCGATGCTTTTTTTATTTTTGGCTGGTGGGTCCAGTTGGAGGATTCGATCTGTTGACTATTTATTTTTGCTATGGTTGTGCCTTTTGGTTGGCTGTTGCTTACTGCCTGTTGGTTCTGTGTTTGGTTGCTACTTTCTATCTGTTGGCTTATTGTCTAATTTTGGTTTGGAGTCCTTCTGTGCTAGATTATCATTTTTATTATTATTGGGCTGAAGTGATTATTTAAGGCTCACAGCCATTGTAACTTGCAGTTTGGTTATGCTGGCTTTTGGATGTTTGGGAGTCATCACCTGTCCCTTGTTGTTATTCTTGTACTAAGTCCTGTGTGTGGTTCTATGGTTGATTTATGCTTGTATGGTGACTGTCCTGTCCTTCGGCCTATGCTGTGCAGTCACTGCCTTTGTTTAGCTGTCATTAGTTGTTTGGGTTGTTGCCGGGCAGTTTGGTTTTTCCTGTGGCTGCGGTGTTGGGCTGGCATTAGAGGTTTGGTTTTGCTTATGCTAGCTGGTGGCTGCAGCTTGGCGTCTGTTTGTGCTATGCAGGTGGGTTGTTTTCTGTAGGTGCTTTGGGTTCCTATCTCTTATCGACAGATGCTTCCCTCTTTTGCTATTTCTGCTGTGCTTGGTTTTAGTGTGGCCGATTCTTTGATGGCTGCTATTGAGAGTATGGCTGTTGCAGGTACTCTGTATTGTTATTTGTTTTGTCCCTTGTTTCTTAGTTTGCTTTGTTTTAGTTTTCTGCAACTTAGTGCTGTACTGTTTTATTTTGTGTCTGGGGATATTTCAGGAATTACTTTGGGTCTCTGTTTTTAGGAATGGTTTTAGGATTTTAGATTTTCTAAGATTTTGTAACCTACCAGCCCTAGTATGTATGTTTTTATTGCGTGAAATAAAATCTCGCGGAGATGACTTTTCCTATATATATATATATTATTTATTTATTTATATAGTGAATGATATTGTAGCCTAGTGATTCAGGCTCAGAATTTGTTATCTCAGGTCTTCGGTTCAAATCCAACCGATTATGCCTAATATATATATATATATATATATATATATATATATATATATATATATATATATATATATAAAAGGTGTTGTATAAAGTTGGGTTAATTGCATTAATAGTTTGAGCTAATTGTAATCCAAAATTTAAGCTCACAAATCAATCAAGACTACTTTTAAACATTTTTTCTTAATTACAAATAATAAGACTAAAATACTCACATATCTCAAATTCTCAATAATTTAATTTTTTTGTGCGAGAGCTCTTTACTATATATCAACTATCAACTCCCACCTCAATGAAAACTTTTCAGTAGTACAATATGACTACCTATTCAAGCATATGAAGGAATTATGGAGTAGCTGTTCTTCAACTTTGCTTATTGGTGATATAAAATACGAAGACCCATGAGGGTTACAACCGCATGAACTACTTGATACAACTAGTCCAACCCTTAACTATGATATCACTTGCTAGAGAAGAGCAAATCATATGCAATGTTAGGCTCAATCTATAGCCAAAAAACTTTTTTGTTTGTGGGCATCGTCCAATCGCTATTAATTTTTTTTAAATTGCAAGATGTGGGTTAACCATTTCTCACAAATCTTATCTAAATATAGAAATTTATTCAATAATGGCTTGAAGAGTTTTGTCCTTGTCTGCTTTTGGATGCAAATTGGAAGCTTTAACCATAATTGAGAGGCCTAATTACTAAAGCTTGCGATTGAGCAATTTCACAACTTGAGAAAAGAAACGAGGAAATCTCCCTTTTTTTTTTCTGCTCTTGTGAGCACTATTCCTGTTCCACAAGCCAACCAAATCTTCAACTTGTCCCATGTGTGTTTCTATTTATGCGATACAATTTTCACAAGAAATACACTTTAAAATACCGATTTCTAATTGTATAGTTTTGCTAATCTTCTTCATAAAAGGTTAAATGGCCCATTAATGAGAATCTAATCATTTAGATTTGGTGGATAGTGAGCTTTGAGCAAGATGCTAATTTCAAGTTAAAATCATTAGTGAAGGGGTTAAGTATTTGGTGTACTGTCATTGGAAGGGACTTATTTAGAGTATTATTATACTTACATATTAGTATATATCAAAATATAAATATGATGTGCAAATTAATGTGTAAGTAGATTATTAGTTAAGTACACTTTTTTATAGGTCTATATGCAAAAATTAAAAAAAAAAATTATATTAATCCTGAATACTTTTTAATATATATTCTTTTGTAAGCATAATATTTTTCTTATAATATTATGGAATAAATATCTTATCAGGTAAAGATAATAAACCATTGGATAAAAGATTTTGTGATAATCTAGACAATGAGCACACATGCTCACGTGAATACACGGACTATTGACATATTTTTTATGAATTAGGGTTTAGGTCAGCTGTTTTTTTATTATTATTTTTTGAGAAAGTGAGGGCTTAGTTAGCCTAATTCATTGCAAAATCTAAAGATGTACGTATAAAAGCAAGGAACGATGAAAACTCGAAAGACAAACAGAGGGAGCGAACGAGGATCGTCTGCTGCGCGCAACAAGTAATAGAAACCATTTTAAAAGCACAAGCAAGAGATAAAAGGGCTGTCCGGAGACGAGAGCTGATCAAGAAATAGACACCAAGAGAGCTGATCATCATATTATGTCACAATCTTTAAATATAAATAGACCTCTCATTAAAATGAAAAATTTGTGTGCATATATATTGATGTTATAAAGGGTATGTGCAGTGAGAAACTAACATGTGCTTGATCCTAATGTAGTTTTTCTAATGATTTTTCTTTTATTATTTGAGTTCATAAAAGCTCTCCTTAAGATATATAAGTTTAATTGTAATAGAAATCATGAAGACATAATTATAGAGGATCTTGTGATCAAGAATAATAAGAGGTTCAAATATCTTGATTCAATTATTTAAAAATTGGTGAATTAAAGAGCAAAGTGGTTAATAGGACCCAAGCTGGTTGGATGTAACGGAGTAGCGCTTCTAGAGCATTGTGCGATGGTGCGATCGGACAATCCTAGTTAAAAGTAAAGGAAACATTTATAGAATAGCTATACGACCGACTATATTATATGGGTTGAATTTTATACTAAATAAAAGACTTATTGATAAAATAAATATTACATAGATGAGGATTCTAAGGTGACAATGAGTTTTTTATTAGCCAAGACATGGGAAGAAGCCATTAGATAATATCTTCTTTATTTGGAGCATAGAGAGGGGCTTCTATTTGATCATATACAGTAAAACTAAAAAATTCACCATAGCTATGGAACTAAAGATTAGTGTTATTGTTGTATCCATTTTAACTTTAAGAAATGGTAAGAAATTTTGGGTGAAATTCTAGGCTGCATAATACTTAATTATAAAAATAAAATAAGGAAATTTTTTTTAAATAAAGTTAGAGATGAAAAATTTCTCATCTTCTTGATCCCATATATCCCATATGCTCTTATCCTTGTCTTAGCTCAACTCACCTCCAAACAGCTCATTTAACCTCCCCCAAAGATGATTTATCTTTTATTGCACAATCTTCGACTTTTTGGTTAGTTATAAAAAAAGAATACACTACTGTGGTCAATAAGCATAGGTGAATAATTGTCAAACTAGATAAATTTTGTTTTATATTTTATGCTTTTTACTTTTTTCACATGAGAGCTGTGCATCATAAATAAAATTTTTTCTATTTTCATCTCCTGCCTTTAGGTTCTCTTGCGATTATGCGCATTATTCCCAAGTGTAAGTATCTTGATGCGGTGAATGAGATTGTCCTTTGTTCGTGAGGTAAATTGGGGGTGAGGGAGGCTGGTGAGGGAACAAAAAAAGTGATAAAAAAAACATTTTTCTAAATATTTGAAGTATTGAGCATAATCAGAAAGAAAAAAAATATAGGTGGTTGTTTTTTCTTTTCCTTGAAAGCTTTACTCTATAGTATTTGTACATTAGGTTCTCATGTTTGTGCAGGTTTCTTGTTCATCACCATCCCTTTATTCTAAAGGGGAGGAATTTTAGGGTATAATGAAAGTGTGCATGCTTCAAAGGTCCCTTTTTTCCCTTTATATTTGCACTTTTATAATTTTAACAGTGATGAATGAGGTGGAGCCCATTAATTGATGCATACAAGAGAGTTTGAGAGTTAGAGTGAAAGAGAGAGAGAGGGAGATGGCGATGTTAATATACCAAGTTGATAGATATATATGATGATGAATTGATTCTTATGTAAAAGGAAGAAAGATCCTCCCTTTCTTTCTCTAATATGTGCCATTATTTGAAGAATATATAAATAGTGGAAGAAAAATGACATGAATTTTTTTGAGGGCATAGACAATTTGCTTTGTTTTATACAAGGATGCGCTTCTCTGCCAAGAATATATCCCTCGTCAACTATCGATGGTCTGAAATTTATCCCTATAAATTTTTTCCTAATGGAAAATCTGGAAGTACACATCTTTTTTAGATGTTTCAATTTCTTCTTTCTTTTATATCTCTTATATGGAGGAGAATAATGTTCTATTGCAGATTTGCAGTACAAAAACAAAAATAAATATAGTTTGAACCTTAAGAAATTAAAATAATAAGAGCATTATGTTTTTAAGCACCGATTTTATTTGATTTGATTTGCTGCTGCTCAGCATTCCTGAAAATTACATGCAAAAATGAAATACTTGCTTTTCATAGCTACGAAACAACATATTCTATTTTTTAATTTGTCTCTGGCGAACAGAAAAAAGGTTGTGAATTATAATTAAACAGCATACTTGTCTCCAGAGAAGTAAGCTCCAAGAGTTCTTTCTCACATGCAACTCTTCTTCTTGTTGAAACATCATCTTTTCTCAAAATGAGCTAAGAATTTGCATTCAAGAAGTACTAAGAGAATTTTCTCAAAAGAAAACTCTCCTTACTTCCGCTCTTTCTCACTTCTTCTTTTTTGCTTGCTCTTTCATATGAGCTGGCTTTATATTGCTTCTCTCCTCTATATATAGCCATAGAATGAGGTTGTTGAATAAAAAATTAAGCATGCAAAGTAATTCAAAGAGATCAACAGACATGATAACCAGATGATAAATAATGAAGGTGTTGGAGGATTTTTATTAATACAGAAAATGAGGGATATGGGACTGCCTAATGTTCAACATCATTGCATGTGTCTTCTCTTAGAATGTGCAGTCTTAAGCGTACTGTGCTATCAAGCAATGTTATATATCCTCGCTTTATCTAAACTAGCTTAGAGACTAACACCACATGGTTTGAACTAAGCTTGGGAAAAAACTTTAAAAATACCTAGTGATAATCATTTGAGGACACCCGTAATGGTAAAAGGTTGCACGGGAGATCTATAAATAAGAAATCCATTAGTGCTCCACATCACCTAGGAAGGCTCTTCTTCTTAGTTGAGCCTTGAAAACCTTCTTGACAACATTTTTCTTATTTGACTGAAACCAATTTATTTTCGTTTCTCGGTAAGTTTTCATTGTTAGCTCCTCTATAGTCTCCTCATCTAGTTGTTCAACTGCGATCGATATGTTGACTCTAGGAATTGAGTCCAGTAGTCTTTCTCTCAGTTTGGTTTTAATTGCAAAGTACAGATTTAATTTTGATTATGTACTGGTTATTTCATCTATTTGTGTTTCAGGAAGCTCCAAATTAGCCAGTTTTAGAGAGCTAAGCTAATTGCACCGTGCAAGTACGCTTTGCTTGCATGTGCCTAGGCACACTTCTAAATGCGCCCAAACACAAATCAGATTTGCATTTGAACCCAATGTGCCTAAATGCAACTCTGATAACATGTCAGATTTGTGAATCAATCTAACATCGCGTACTAACCCGCAGGACCTTATTGGATTATTTAAATAAAATCTCATAAATCATTCAAATTTATCAAATCTTTCATCATTCTAGGCGGCCGAGAGGATCGCCACCCACGTCACCAAACATTCGCAATGCGAAATCAGCGTGATTAAAAGGCAAATATGTATGCTGCGATTCTGGAAAAAGACGAAAACTTCCTGGAGATAAAATGGTAGCATCATCCAGAGAATGTAAACCAGGATAAAGGAGGAGCCACCGAGAACATGAAAACGAAGAATCGTACTTCAAATCTATTGTGCCAACTTCAGTAATAATCAGGAAAGGAGTAATAGCACCCATCAAACACAAACTCCTATAAAAGCTAAAACTCCAAACAACAAAGGTGAGAGTAAAGAAATCTCTCATTAACCAATAATGCAAACCAACGAGCGCGAGAAAGATAAAACATCTGCTAGGATATGATCGGTCAAAAAACATTTGAGACAATAAAACGATGGAGGGCACGATAGCAGCTAAAAGGAAAGCCAGATTTAATAATATCTCTCTAATCGAACAAATAATCACATTAGATTCTTGAAGAGAAATATATTTTTTCATAACAATATGTAAAGAATTCCATTTAATCAAACAGGTCCCGGCCAAAAAATCCTTAGCAACAACACTGATGAAACAAAGAACCAAACAGAGCTTAACCCTCAAAAAATTGGCAGCCATACCCAAGAAACCATCAAATTTCCTGCCATCAAACAACCAATAAACCAGCAGGCCTCTGAGCAGAGACTGTAGCACACCGACTTGATAGCAAACGATAGTAATGATAATAGGATAGACAGCACTCAATAAACCAACAGGCAAGGGAAACCTCTTCATCGTAACCCCATAACAAAGCATAACATAAAAAATAATTAAAGTGCCGCTTCCATATTTCCACATAACCACTTGAAATTGGTACCCATCCAGCATCCGCGCCCAAAGGAAGGTGGCCACAATATTACCCCACTTTATTACAAACTTGAAAAAACGATAAGCAGACCACATAGAATGACCCTTATCCCGGCCGAAGACACTGCCGCCAAGAAGTCGGTCTCTCACCAGTACTCGTATTATGTCATAACATCTCAACGAGAACTGCGGCTCATCGGACATCTTGCGAGCATTATCGATGATGGGCCGACAGGGCAGAGACCCAGCCAAATAACGAATACCAGCTTTCAAAAAAGTCTTGCGGAAAAGCATAATTGAAAAAGATGAATTGTAAAGCTAGATAAAATAATACCCATTCAGCCAACCATTGCAACATAAACGGTTAAGGAACTCCAACATTAAATAAATCGGTAAAAACATTTTTATTGATGTTATTCCAGCAAATCGACTTTTTAGGGAAAACGTTCATGATTGAATTGATATCGTTTATAATAATTAGTTTCATTTTCAGGCAATTCCAGTCAACATCGTGATATTTTTTCTGGTTTCGGGCCACCCAAATGTTCCATAAAATGTAAGCATCAATTAAGTTCGAAAGCTGCAACTTCTTTAATTTCGAAATCCTATCATTCCAACGGGAAATAAGGGAAGGAAGATCGAACACAAGCTGGTTGAAGATTTTGATGCTGTTGAAAGTGGACCATAAAAATTGAGCAGCAGAGTTGGTGAAAAACAGATGGCTAGTATTTTCTGAGCTCGCAGTCGATAACTGGCAGCAGTGGCATTTAGAGGGTAGGTTAAATCCTCTAGACAGAAGAATTTCATCAACACTTATAAAATCGTGATGAAGCCTCCAGATGAATAAGCTAATGAGCGTAGGGACGTTGTGATGCCAAAACCAAAGCTTAAAATTAGTTATCTTATATTTTCTATGTATATTCCAAGCTATCTTGAGATTAAATTTATCATTGATGATAATGTCAGCGGTGGCGTGCTTCTCGGCCATCAAAATTGGTTTGGAGTTCAAAATGAGGTCCTGAAAGTTAGAAGGAATGATGGATTTAATGAGATTGGTGTTCCAAGTATTGTCGCAATTGTAACAATCCCTAAGAGTAAGCTTAGGAATAATCGGATTGCAGATTAAATGGAGGGGACCAAGATCGCTCCAAGCATCACACCAGAAAGAGGAAGAGAAGTCAATATTGGTTCAAACAATTAAATGTTCCATGAGGTTTCTTGAGTCCCACATCCTCTTCCAAGTTATAGAGTCCGTGAGCTTCCTAGAGACAAGGACCGAATGAATTGTGGAACAATATTTATCTTTAATGATATCCATCCAAATGATTTTTCTAGTTCGCAAGTTCCACCATTATTTGGCAGAAAACGCGTTGTGAATGGCTTCAAGGTTTCTTATGCCAAGGCCCCCTTCCTTAATGGGGAAAGAAATATTTTCCCATTTGGCCCAAATTAAATTGGAACCTTTGTTACTCCCCCAAAGGAATTTGTTAAAAATGATATTAATTTTAGTCAACACCGATTTAGTAGGAGAGGTAACTTCGAGCTAATAGAGTGGAATTGTGTTAAGGATGTATTTAATTAGAATAAGCCTACCACCTTGCGAAAGGTAAGTGTTTTCCCAACTCCGAATTCTCTTGAGGATTTGCTCAATTAGCCCGTTGTATATTATGCTTTTATTCGGGCCTTTAAAAATAGGAATACCGAGATATTTATAAGAAAATTTGCCTTCTTTAAAACCAAGTTTATTAGTTATAAAATCTTTTAGATTAGAAGTGACTTTGTTATTTATGAAGAAGTTAGATTTAGAGCCATTAATTTAAAGCCCCAAATCCCTTTCAAGAGTGTAGAGCAACGCTTTGATCTTTATGATATTTCTTTTATCGGCATTAGTGAAAATGATAAAATTGTCAGCGTAAGCCAAATGAGAGATCAGGAGATTGCTTCCTTATTTTGAAGTGAAGATTAGTATCCAACCTAAAAGAATTGTTGAGATTTATGGACCAACAATTGATAGCTAGATTGAACAGGATGAGGGATAAATGATCACCTTGCCTAAGCTCTCTAGACGAGTTAAAAAAGTTAGTCAGAGCTCCATTAATTAAAATAGAAAATCAAACATTTGAGATTAGATTTTGATTTTAGAGATGAAAGATATATTGAAACCATAGGCTTGTAATATTTTTAATAGAAAGTCCCAGTCAAGTTTATCAAAAGCTTTTTCAATGTCTAACTTGAGAATTATATTATGACCTCTGCTTTTTTTGTTAAGGCAATGGAATAATTCTTGAGTGGCAAGAATGTTATCTTGAATATGTCTTCCGGAAATAAAACCACTTTGGTT
This sequence comes from Gastrodia elata, assembly GCA_016760335.1. NCBI lineage: Eukaryota > Viridiplantae > Streptophyta > Magnoliopsida > Asparagales > Orchidaceae > Gastrodia > Gastrodia elata. Next base: position 150,737 of record JACERR010000044.1, on the reverse strand, counting down.
TTGTTCAATTATCTTGGGAAGCAGGTCTTTTAAATGATTTGAATTAGTTTGGAAATGATCTTTTTTAGGGAGGAGCACAGGCTGATGGGTCTAAAATGGTTCCACCAAGAGGGAGAGGTGACTTTTAGAATTAAGGTGATGGTGGAATGGGTAAAATTTTTTGGAAGAGGGACGTTACAAAAAAATTCTTTAATCCAATTGCAAATGTCTTCGCCCACAATGGCCAAAGCTTTGATAAAGAATTCAATAGGAAAATCATTTGGGCCGGGACAAGAGACGTGATTAAGGTTTTTAATAACCTCCCAAATTTCGTCATTCGTGGGCATGACATTTAGAGATTGATTATCAAAATGGGTAATAATGGATTCGGGATAGCATAAAGACAAATCACTTGATTGATTAGACTCGGAAGAGAGAATGTTTGAGAAATAATTAATGGCAGAGGCTTGAATATCTTCAACTTTGGATAGAGTTACTCCCTCCGGATTGATGATCGAGTGAATTTTACTCTTAGAGCGGTATTTAGTAGCCCAATTGTGATAAAATTTAGTATTTTTTTCTCCATGAAGTTTCCAATGGATACTACATTTTTGTTTCCAATAACATTCAATATTATTATGGCATTGAATAAGATCAACTCTAGCTTTGGAAAAATTGATTCGATTGACGATGGTTGGTTGAGATTCAAAAATGTTTTCTAAGTTATTGACTAGATTTTCAAGGGAAGTAGCTTTAGTAAAAATGTTACCAACCACATTATGATTCCAATCATTTAGATCTTTACGAAGGCATTTGAATTTCTCTACAAGTCTAGGTAGGCCATAGTAACTACAATTTGCAGACCAAGAAGAGCGGATAACATCCAAATAGTCCGGGAGGTTTAGCCAAAACAATTGAAACCTAAAAGATTTATTTATTTTAGTAGGAGGGTTACTAGAACAAAGAAAAATGGGCTTGTGATTTGAGTTAGAAGAATTTTGAGAGAAGTTTTTAATATCTCGAAAGTGATTACACCAAGCTTTATTCATTAAAAATCTGTCAAGATGGGAAAATTTTCTACGATTGGACCAAGTGAAAGCAGCACCAGTACAGTTAAAGTCATCTAAACCACACTCAAGGAGGGCGGTGTTAAAGTCAAACGTTGACGATGAGTGATTAAGGGAATAACCTTTATATTTGTTCGGGTTGACAACGGTCTTAAAATCTCCACCTAAGAGCCACGGGAGGTTATTGAAAGGGTTGTTTTTAAGAAAGCTCCAAAGGAGTTACTAAACCAGTGAAGTTTTGATTGGACACTTTCAAATTAATAGCTTGATCACATTGGTTAATTATATCAATATTCCAAAAATTATTCCACAAGATTCAAATCATATTAGAGAGCGAAGTAGTGCTATTCTCAAAATGAAGAAAATGTTGGATCTTGCGACAATTCTGGTTTTGAAGTTTAGGTTCGATATGATTTCAATTTTATGTTCCATTATTAAGTGCTTAAGTCGGTTCTTAGAGGAAAAGTTTCCCAGACCTTTAATATTCCAATAGAGGATATTCATTGATCAACAAAAAAAAGTCCTGGGTGAACCTTCTGTTTAGAAATATTAAATTTTGGTAGTTTTTTAGTTATTTGTTCTAAGCTTTTCATTTTGATTAATCCGGAGGATTCTTCTAAGCAAGCAATGGGGTTGAATCTGTTAGAGCTGATGAGGGAGGGGGCCTCTTTAAAAGTATTTTGGTTAGAGTTTTTCTCGCTATTTAAAGGGGATTGGGGGCCTTTTACTTTGCTAACCACACGAAAATTAGAGTCCAGAGAAGCGGAAACAGGCGACAAACCACCGCCAAACCAATTTTAGAAAGACTACCAAACCTAACAGAGGCATCCGGGGAGGTGACAGGAGCAATCGGCTCAAGCAATAAATTTGAGGGTTGACTAAACATATCAATTTCAGCACAAATAGTTATACACGTATCCATTCCATGCATGCAACTAGACTTAACAACTGGAAGAAAATCAGAAAATTTTCAAATTAGGAACATAAGCCTTTTCAGGGACATCCACGGGATCAATTACCGGATCCACAATTTTAAGAGCAGCACAAGAAAACTTACCATTACCTGAAGAAGGAGCAAATACTTGAGTGACAATGACCGTCGGTCTTTTTTCAATTGAAACATTATCAATGCAATTATCATTTGAAAAATTAGCATCAGACTCGATGTTTACCATGCAAACCGAAGTTTCAGTGTGAGGATTAGTATGATTATCAACAACCAACAAAGTATTAAAAGCAAACAAATTACTTGGGGTATTATCATTATGCTGCCCTTCTCTGAAAACAGAAACTTGACTAGAGAAATTATCCACATTATTAATAAAAGTAACTTGATTAGCATCATCGAACATAAATTCATTTACTGTGTTACCTTGGCACACCATATTCAGAGTGCTTTTAGAGTTAAGCTTAGCATCAATGTGAAGAGGGGCAACAACCACTGCAGCATTCGGAATGCTAGCATTATCAATTTCAGCTTGAGTAATGATGATATTACAAGAGTAAACATTAGTTGGCATATTTCCAAAAATAGGCTCCAGAGGATCAACATTAAATTCAACAATTTCAACATGCAAAGGCAAAGTAATAGCATCATTTTTTAAATTCTTCGAGACATTAATAAAAACCTCATCCTTATCAGGAGCAGGAAACTCAATAGTGTTAGAAGCAGCAATATGATTAGTTTCATGCTGACATACCTGGGACCGCCCTTCATTATCCTCATTCGGCAAAACAACTTGAGTATTAAAATCAGAGTTAGCGCCATCAACATTAGCCACAGCATGAGTAATCACATTATTATTATCAGTAATAATGACAGTATTGACAGCCAAAGAAGAATCAACCAAAGCAGCATGATCACACAAGTGGGGACAAGCGGTAGCCTTATGGCCAATAGTGTTGCAGAGATCATAGTAGGACGGTAAATTTTCAAATAAAACCTTTTGAAAATAACCTTTCAATTCAGACCCCAGCCAGATTTTATCGAGGGGAGGAGATTCAAGGTTAACTTCCACTAAAATGCGAGGTGTAGCGACATTTTGTTGGGTTGCCGAGTTCTTATCAAGATGCAGAGGCTTCCCAAAAGCTTTAGCTATGTTAAAGAGCACCTCTTTTGAAGTGTATTGTAATCATAAACTCGGAAAGTTAATCCAAATAGGAGCAATAGGAACATTAATTTACACATCAATGTAAAGACTCCATTTGAACAATTTCATAGTGTGACCGTTAATGTCATACGAACCTTTAGAGAAGCATCTGGCGTAATCTAGGTCCGAAGAAAACTTAAGAAAAATACGGAAGGAGTCAAGCGAGCGGATAGAGATAGTACCTAAAAGTTTTAATCGATTGATGAATCTTTGCACGAGAGCGAAGCTGGACTTCGTGCGGGAAAATTTGCATACCAAAGTAAGTTCGAAAGGTGCCGCCAATAGAGAAACTTCAGCATCTGAGAAAAGAATCGTAGGACAACCTTTGAAGGTTGAAATAGGTTTATCCAGTAATGTGTTAAAGGGAGGGCCTTCCAGCACCTCCCGAAAAGATCTCAGCAAGGGGGATTCAGCCATTTAACTCAGAACGAAAGACCAAAACCATTGAAAAACTGTAACAACCCTGGTTATTACTCTAGCTAAATCTAGTTTAACTAAGCTAAACCAAGTCTTGATTTTGATTCCATTGGATTCAATGGGTCATTTAAACCTAACTCTAGAAGTTTGAAATCAATCGGAGCTAAAATGGAAATTTTGGTATTGTTGGCTATTTTTGAGTCCTAGAAAATACCTAAATTAATTTGATATCCAAATCAAAATTTGACTTCATTTTTGAATTCCCCACCCCCAAATTAGCTAAGGGTGAAATTTTAGGAATTTTTGGAGGTCATTTAGGCATATTTTGGATTTAATTTAAATTGATTCAATTGCAATTTAGGATTTTAAACAATTCTAAATTGCATTTATACCCTATTCCAACTGTCGGCTAATCCTAAACCACGGGCGCCATCCGGACTGTCCATCCCGCGTAGCTGATCCAACGGCCGCGCTTTAAATCAAGTCCCATTCCATCTCGACCGTTTTGCGATTTCGAGATCCTGATCCGATGGCATCTAGCTACCCACCGTAAGTACACTCGATCAACCGTTAGATTACCCGAGTTGATCCAATGGCCAATCCATTATTCGTGACCGTTCGTTAAGTGTCGGGAGATCAGGGCCATCCCGCTTCGATGGATGATCAATCATACGGCCCAGGGAACCACGAGCACTATGGATCGTCTCCTTCGTCTCGCTCGTCGCTAGCTAGTCCCCCCCGAGTTGATCCAATGGCCAATCCATTATTCGTGACCGTTCGTTAAGTGTCGGGAGATCAGGGCCATCCCGCTTCGATGGATGATCAATCAGACGGCCCAGGGAACCACGAGCACTATGGATCATCTCGCTCGTCGCTAGCTAGTCCCCCCCTGATAGCCTGGCGATCTCCAGCCCTCGTGGCAGTACGGGAAGACCCCGAATTTTCCCCTCCTGCCCTCGGCGCGTCCGTCTTGCCGGTCGTCATCTCCCCAAAATGCCCATAGTCGTTGGCCCGAGCCTTCTCTTCGGCCTGAGCCTCCTCCCATTGCCAAGCCTTGGATACCACCCCTAGAGCTCCCCCAGGCCTATAAATACCCCCTGGAGCTCACAGTGAGTCCCTTTGCCCACTGTGAACCCCTAATTTCTAGCCAGATCCCTCATGAAGCCCCCTTCCCTCTCGACGATTCTTGGAACTTCTGGAGCTAAGTACTACTGATAGAGGGTGCGAGTCTGGTGTTCAGACCCCCTGTAAGCTTGTGGTAGTCTTCTGGAAGCTCCAGTTGCCTTTAATTCCTCTCGAACTAGACCTGCAACCCAGTCTCCAAGGTACAGCCTGCTCCCATGGATTTCCTTCGATCCAATTCCTCGTCTGTCTCTGCATTGAGCCGCTGAATGTCGCCTAAGGAGCCGTAGCCACTTAGGAAACCAGTTGTAATTGTCGCCTGGGGCTACGCTAGCTTGAATCGATCTATTGAGCCAGCGGCCGAGCCATGGCTGAGTCCGAGTAAGGACCCAGCGATCGGCTGCACCCCAATTCGCCTAATCCATCCAAGCCTTAACAGCCCAATTCACCCCTCTATAAGCTTCCCACTCCTCTGCTAAGGCTATAAATAGCCCTAGCCTCGCTTCAATTGACCCTTGCTGATCAATTGAAGCCTCTGTCTTTCATCCGCCATTGCCACCTCCCGAGCTTGCGTAGGAGACCTCCAGGCATTCCTGGCATGCGTACCGCTGATAGGAGAGCCTCCTTGCATTCAGGAACTCTCAAGAGGAAGCTCAGCAAACCTGGCATTGCCCCTGCAATGTCTACAAGTCCCTTAGCAATACCAGGTAGCCCAGCTTGCTGGTTTCGAGCCAATGAGGCTCGAACCTTCTTCCATTTGATCAGTATGCTTGTGTATTATCATTTCAAATCTAATGTGATTATAGATAGGACATAAGCTAGCCCCAATCGATCGATATGATCGATCATGCTAAGTCCCAAAAGGATTGCCTCAGTCGAGTAAGGACCCGGCGATCCAGACTATCCCAGACTCCCAGACCAGAGGGCTTTGATCCGCCTCACCTCCCTGATGGTGTAGGGATCGAGCCCGGGGTCCGGCATGGTCTCTGTGGGGAAAATTGCCTCCCCACAGTAGCTCCATGAGAGGAGCTCTCGGGTGAGTAAGGTCCTGCCGATCCGGATCGTCTCACAGGGGGCTTCGGGTCCCATTCGATGCGTCTGACCACGGTGAACGTGTAGCGATCGATCGCCAGTCGTGCCGTGGTCCGAATGCGCCAGAATTGGCCATCAGGGTTTCCTTAATCGGGCGACTTCGTCAGGACGAAGGCTTGGGGACTGAAGCGTTGTGCGGGTCGGGCCGACCCGTGACCCGCGCGGTGCGACAGTTCTGGGTCTTCGGGCCCCAGTCATCCCACGCGGTTCGGCTAATGGGCTGAGCCCATTTATATTAAATCCAATTAATTGGAATTATTTTCCAATTAATCCAATCATAGGAAAATTAAATCAGAAAAATACAGAATGTATTATTTGAATAACTTTTAATCCATTGGTCCAAACCCTATAATATTATATATGAAAATGATTAGAAAATCATCAAGAATTTGATTATACAATAAAATTTCACATCTAATAGTTAGATTTTCCATTATTGCTTAATTACAATATAACTTAATTAGAGTGATTTAGTAATTATACTTAACCAAATTGCATGTTTAGGGTGCCATTAGTTTACTTATGATGAGTAGAATGCATGTACTATGTAAATTATTTTTTTGAGTTATATATTTCAAATTATGCCCTAATCTTGTCAAATCATAATTAATAAAAATTAGGGTTTATACATATTGGATCTTAGCAAACTTAGGCCTTGATTAATTGTATTATTAATTAGGACATGTGTGCAAAATTGCAAACAATTTTGATGGCTAGATTTATAATTAAGTGCTAATCTATTTGAATGAATTTAGGGTTTGATTAGCACTAATTACTTTTTGTTTTCATGAACTTTTCTATTATTATGCTTCATAACAGTAGGTTAAATATATTAGAAACCATATATATTGATCTATAATGCTTAACTTGAATAAACCAAAAATTTGAGATCTTAACTTCCTTAATTAACTTAAGAAGTCTTAAGACTTTGATCAAGCTATTAAGACTTGATCTAGGTTTGAGATTGCCACCAATAGCATACTCTTAACTCACTAATTTGATATTGATCATTAATCAAACATATGGATCTTAATTGAATAAGAATAGGGGTCAAACCCTAATCTACTTAATTAAGGTTTAAATCCTTAAAAGCCTAAACTAAAGCAATTTGATTATAAGATAATTAACTTGACATCTCTCCAATAATACATCTGATTTTATATTGACCTTAAACATTTGAATTAGACATGATAAGGTTATTTATAAAGCCATATGATTGCTTAATCTGAATCAAATCTTTAGATCCTGGATTTTTTCCTATATAAGACTATTAGCAAAAGAAGATTAATAAAATCATATTGATTGAACAAGTGATCTAAAACTTTAATAACATTCTTGATTTAAATCCCATAATCTTAGATTAAGTTGTGATCAGATGACTTAATTATCTGATCTGATTATTCTAAACCTAACTATGAAATAAAACCTAAAATGCTAATATCAGAATTTAGAATGGGAGATCTTAAGCGTCTCTTCATAAGATCATCTTGAAACATTTAAAAGACGTAAATTATATATACTTTAAGGTAGGAGAACTTGTATGACTCATTGAGGTAGAAGCTTAGATGATTCCTTAACCTTAGAATTGATCTTAATCTCTCGTGGTAGAAACCACTTAAGACCTTAGAATGATACTTCTCCTTGTGGTATAATCCATGTTGAGTGATCCTTGATCACATTTTAGTGAAACCTTGTATTGGACTTACCTATTTAGTATAGGCCTTTATAGTCTTGATCATTCCTTGATTTATTAAGTAGACTTGTTTGAACCCCAATTATTAGACGGTGTAGTATAGTATACCCATATTACTGGTCCTTCAGTAATATTCAGGATTGATTGATTCACTCTAATGGGGACTTATGAATAGGTTCTATCCTACAGGATTAGACAAATACAGTCTCATTAGAATAAATCATTCAAACATAAGAGTATATTGAACGGGTATTCATTCCATAGTTTGATTGAAATACAAATTGCCAACGGCGCAATGCCTCCTAGTGAAGACCGTTTCAACAGGTGTGGCTCAAACAAACTAAGTAATGAGATTCATATTCTTTAAGACACTGAGTGTGATTGTGAGTAAGGGATGAAAGTCACTTTTCTCACAAACATGCTGAATATGTGTATACGATCACCCATCTAGTGATCTTTAATGAAACCTGCAACTTTAACTAAATATCATTCTTGAAGCTAGGAGACAGAATCCTTTTAGCATGATTTTGCATAGTGGAGACTTAGAATTCATTATCTGTGTTCCAAGTTTTCAAGGATTTTTGGATTTTATCCATATAGCATAGAAGCATGGGCATAAGCATAAACATGAGCTTGAAGCATCATCTCAGTAGTGACACATGAGTATCAGTGATGATTTATGGGTTACGGAATGTTACATACACGGACTGTGGAATTTCAGGTTGCATCTGCGTCACCGTACTGTCTTCCCAACTGGGTGTATGTGTACATTGGACCGTACTACTCATAACCTTTCAGTAATAGTTTTGTTACATATTTGTGATCTACCATACCCAGACATATTTGGTACATCTTTACAGTGACATATAGTACATCATTTGACATTCCTTTCACATCAATTTCTGAGCATTTAACGTTTTCATTTACTTTCAGTATTTAGCTTTTGATGCAATTTCACTCTGTTTAGTCTTTACAGTTGCAGCTACTTAACATTTTTCTCAGCTTATCTTCAGTTTTCTTTACTTTAATATCTACTGCATTTACTTTCCTACTGCATAGTTAGTACTTTTGGGATCCGACAATTTTCTAGATCCCGAGCAGCTTGTGGAGACAGGACAGGAGAACTTGCAGAAGATCTAGGAGGAGTACGTGGAGCCCTAGAGGATCTGTCTGCCTCCTTTTACTTTTTGCTTTATTTCAGTAGACTTTATTTTTCACATGCTAAATCAGTTTGTAATAATTTTGGATGTATTCTTTTTTTTTTTTTTTTTCTGAGATGAATGTTTACATACTTCTCTATGGTAAATGTATTCTGGATGATATGCTTTTAGCTTCCGCACTCTATTATACTACTATACTTAGTATTATGATGTGATCAGTATAGTGGAAATGCTGATACATATTGACAACGTATATTGGATCCGTACTTGTTTCTTTAAATCCAATATACGTATTAGCCTAATACTTAAGATAAGTATTCTACTCTTATCTTAAGTATTGGCTCTTAATCCTACTCTTAGGTTCGAGTCAGTAGCCTTCAGTATGGCTCAGTCTTCCAGCCTATTCGGGAAGATGAGTTTTGCTTGTTCTCGTCGTCCCGAGTAGCGCACCGCTCCATCACCAATCTGATTTACTACTTGTAAGCTTTTGCGCACGACGATGGGACAGGGCACTACAATCAGTTTGTGGATTGAATACTGTACTCATGGCCAAAGTAGTACCCAAATCTTGATGTACAGCCTACCAAAATTTTGAAGTAAAACAGCTGTCTCTATCAGATACGATTGTTTTGGGAATTCCGTGCAATCTGATTATTTCTTTTAAATACAGTTTTGCTAATTTTTCCACAGAGTCAGTTTGACGGACTAGAATAAAATGTGCAGACTTAGTAAGACGATCCACTATAACCCATACTGTATCAGCTCCAGATCTAGCACGAGGTAAACCCATAATAAAATCCATGGATATATCCGTCCACTTCTATTATGGGATTTCTAGTGGGTGAAGTAGGCCACCAGGTTTTTTGATGTTCTGCCTTTACTAAACAACATGCGTGACACTTTGCAACGAATTCTGCCACACTCTTCTTCATTCCTGGCCACCAGAATGATTGTTTTAGATCTTGATGCATCTTAGAGTTTCCTGGATGTATTTGATATCTTGAATTGTGACTTTTAAATAAGATCTCCTTTTGCATGGATTTGGGAATCCAGAGACAGTTATCCATAAAAGTAGCACTTTTCTTGAAATTCAACTCTGGGCGACAACCACTTTCAATTGCAACTTTAAGGCCTAAGTAGTCATCATCCTTTGTTTGCATGATTGAGACGTCTCTATAGAAAGTAGGCTCTATATTACTCATAGATATCATTGTACTGTTTGAGTCACCTTTAACAAGTGTAATCTCAATCTTATAAAACTCATCCACCAACGGGCTTTTTGTGATAATAGTGTTAAGGGTAGCATAATGACTTAGAGCATCAGCTACTACGTTGGCTTTTCTTGGATGATACTGGATGTCCAAATCATAATCACTGATCAATTACAGCCATCTTCTCTGTCTACAATTTAACTCTCTTTGAGTAATGATATATTGCAAACTTTGATGATCCGTAAAGATAGAGCACTGAACTCCGTACAAATAATGGCGCCAGATTTTTAAGGCAAAAATTAATGCTGTCAGTTCCAGATCATGAACAAGCATAGTTTCTTTCATGAGTTTTATGTTGACGAGATGCGTATGCTATAACTTTGCCTTCTTGCATTAATACACATCCTAAACTAATAATAGATGCATCTGTATACACCTGATAATTAACTCCTTCTTTTGGAAGAACTAACACAGGAGCAGAAGTTAACACATCCTTTATAGTCTGAAATGCAGTTTCACATTCTGCTGACCAGATAAATGGAATGGCTTTTTGAGTCAACTTTGTTAAGGGAGAAGCAATTTGGGAAAATTTTTAACAAATTTTCTATAATATCCGGCTAATCCAAAAAAGCTATGAATTTTTGTGACTGATTTTGGCTGAGCCCAATTTTGTATAGCACTAATCTTTTACTGATCCACCCTGATTCCTTGAGCATCTACTACATGCCCTAAAAAGGCTACTGAGCTTAACCAAAACTCACATTAGAAAATTTAGCGTACAATTTATGTTCTCGAAGCACTTCCAGTACTAATCTCAAATGACTTTCATGATCTTCTAGGGTCTTTGAGTAAATAAGGATATTGTCGATAAAAACAATAGCAAATTTATCCAAATATGGCTTAAGGATTCTCTGCATTAAATTCATAAACATAGATGGTGCGTTTGTGAGACCAAAAGACATTACTAGAAATTCATAATGTCTATAGCGTGTGCGAAATGTAGTCTTCTCCACATCTAAATCCTTTACTCTCAACTCATGGTATCCAGATCTCAAATCAATTTTTGAAAATACTATCACACCAGCCAATTGATCAAAGAGATCATCTATTCGAGAAAGAGGATACTTGTTTTTAATGGTCACCTTATTTAATTCTCTATAATCTATGCACATCCTCATAGATCCATCCTTTTTTTTTACAAATAGGACTGGAGCTCCCCATGGGGACATGCTAGGCTTTATAAATCCCTATTTTAATAAATCTTGCAACTGTTCATTTTATTCTTGTAACTCTTTAGGAGCCATTCTATATGGAGCTTTTGATAATGGCTGAGTTCCAGGAACTAAGTTAATCACAAATTATATTTCTCTTGCCGGTGGTAGTCCATGCAATTCTTCAGGAAATACATCTTTGAATTCTTTAACTACTTTAAAATTAGAAATAGAGACTTCATTCTTAATGTCTCCAATCATAGTGACTAGAAATGCCATACAACCCTTGCTTACTAACTTCTCTGCTTGAAGTGCATTTATTAATGAATCTTGAGTACTAAACCTTCTTACAAAGGTTTCTGAGATACCGGATGATTGAAGAATAATCCTTTTCCATTGGTAATCTATAGTGGTGTTATGCATACTAAGCCAATTCATGCCTAGTATGATATCAAAATTTGCAATGGTTAGCACTATTAATTTAGCCTGAAAGGTTCTTTTATTCATCGGTACTTATAGATTGCAGAACTTAGTGGCACTTAGTTGATCTCCGGATGGAAGTCCAACATTTAGGGTTTTGGCAAGTTTGTAACACTGAATTTTCATATGGTGAACAAAATTTTCTGAGATGAACGAGTGACTGGCTCCAGTATCAAATAATACACTACAGGGCTTTTCTTCTATATTTATAGTGCCTAATTTAACATTTAAATAAAAGAAGCATTTAATAAATATTGAAATGCTATAAATAAATAATAATTAAAGATGTGTACCTGAAACCATATTGTTATCTTCTGTGTCCTGACTAGGAGTAAGATTGTACACTCTAGTAGTCCCAGCAGGTCGACAGTTGGTTGCTTGTGTCCTTACTTGAGTTAGAATTGGGGGTCAAGAAGCAGTTACTTGAACCTTTGAAGGAGTCTGTTTTTCCTTGGCTAGAGGTGGCATTAAAGCCATCCTATACTCCCTTGTATTCAGAGGAGTAGGCCTGAATACTTGATTTCATCAAGCATGTTTAATTATGATTCCATCGATAGTCTTAAATGCGTTACATTGATCATATCTGTGGCCCTGACGACCACATGTATAACATCACTGATCGAAATGGTAACATTTCCTATATGAATGTTGCCTCTTACATTCTTGATTCTGGTTATTATATTCCTTAGCCTCAATTTGGTAGGCTCTTCCTTCATTAGGATGACGGCATTTGAAGCTTTCATAACGATGAGAAGGAGAAAATTCTTTTCTTTTAAACTCCTTTGCTGACTGGTGGTGCTCAACCACCCTTGAAGTTTCTACTAACTTCTCAAAGTTAGTTATTTGAAAAGGAACCACATGATCTTTAATAGATTCGCGCAATCCACACTGAAAGCAGTAGCATTTATCTTCTTCTATCGGCACCAGATTTTGGGTAAAATGAGCCAATCTTCTAAATTCCACGACATAATCTACTATTAACCGGCTCCCTTGAGTTAGCTTCAGTAATGAATCACTAATAATATTTTTTGAAGATGGAGGTACAAAGGTTTCTTTGAAGGCTTCCACGAACCAATCTCATTCAATGTCCTCTAATTCATATTCCTCAAAGCGAGTCCCCCTTATACTATCCCACTAATGTTCGGCTTCGCCCTGAAGCAGATGGGCAGCCAATTAGACTATTTGATAGTTAGGACAACTCATACTTACTAAATTCTTCTCCACTGTCTTTAACCATGCTATCGTCTCTATTGGAGACAGTGTTCCATCAAATGTTGGTGGTCGCAACCTCAGAAAACTATGTAGTAATCCATCGGCAGAATAATGAGTAGTGTTGGGTATATGGAGAGTAGGAGATGCCAAAGAGGTACTAGCATTTGTAGATAGAAACACTGACACCAATCTTTGAATAGCTAAGGCTTGTTGGTTTTAATTCTCCAACATTGCATTAACCATGTTTCCGAGAGAAGTAACTTCATATGTATTATTGTTGGTTGATGCTGCAATAGTATTGATCGGGGCATGACTAGAAGGAGGGTTAGGGTTGATCGGGGTGTTGTTAGGAGAAGTTGCAGGATTCATTTTCTGAAATCAAAACAACTATCTTTAGTTTTAGAATGAAACATAAGACATATATTAACTTCTCATTTATGGATTATTAAAACTTATTACAATAAGAAGATACATCACACTTATTACATCATAGACTATAATACTAGTCCCGTCCTATATACTCAGTGAAAAATGCTACACAAAAGTCTTTGTAGGTAAATTCACAATGTTCTTCTTGAACTTTCTGGAATAGGCTTCCGCATGAATTGATCTACCATTCCTTTGCCTGATCTCGTAGAAGACATAATACTACTTCTACTTTAATATTATTTGGCCAATCCATAACACAAAATATGTGGTCTACCCTTGCGAGCCATTCTTTAGCATAAATTGGAAAATCAATGCCTCTATATGTGCCTTCCTTTAACAATTTGTTTAATATTTGAGCTCCTTGATCAGACACCCCTTCTATGGATCGTCCTTATTTTATACCCAACTTGGTCTCGTACTTCCAGATAATCTCAAATTCTTTCAAGTATGTCATGAATTCCATTCTTAGTGTATCTTTTACGCCTACAATTATAATCACATTTCTTTTGATTTGTTGAGTGTATATATTTATATATTTAGATATTTATACTTTAATATCTTTTATGGCTATCTAGTTCCTTAACTTATTCTGAGTTATAGTCATAATGATATGGATGTTGTCTCAAGTATTCATTTAGTGATTATGTGGCAAAAGAACAATCCATTAGGTAGAGAGGAATGCAAATTTCAATCTGATACCTTATAGAATTTTCTGATACCAACTGTGGTAGCCTAGCCCATCGTGGTCCTGTCAACTCTTAAGTTAACATGATAACGGTGGAGGGGATCACCAAATAACAAGGCCCCTACTCATAATTAGATTAGGCACTTATCCTAATCCATCAAAATTAGGGACTTTGCCATTTTCCAAGATATCATCACTAAATGAGAATACAATAAAAGCAGAGTGCGGAAGCATAAGTACAACATCCATCCATTATATAAAATACAACAGTACAGAATAAGTAGAGTGCTGAAAAGTAAAGTTAACCCTATACTATTACAACTTTAAACAGTTTAAAAAGAGAGGAAAAAGACACTCGTCCTCACAAATGCAGAAAGAAACTAAGGATCTTCAGTAGGACTCTTCTCCTCCAAATGCAGATCTCCTGAATGCTCTATTACCTCAAATAGCTTAGAGTCTACCATTATCAGTATCACAATGATAGGGCCCTAGCTAATAAAAGAAAATTCTAGTTAGACAATTCATCTAAGTACATTTTAGGCTGCAAAATTTATTATGGATATCACTATAAAAAATGAATCATATAAGCAGGTGTAGGAGCAGTAACGCGTAAGAAAGAAACAGTGTAAGGCTATAAATAACTTTTTATAACTTAAGCAAAATAGGAAGTAAACACATACCTCCCAGTAGCTGCAACAAGGTGAAGTATAAAAAGAAAGGATAAATACTACTATAATAGAAAGAAAATTGTCTAAACATGCTTATGATCAATTCAAATATATGCTAATAGACATAAAGTAAAATGGACATATGAAGCATTTAATTAAATGAAAAGCAATACTAACATCCTATAAGATATGAGTAAAGAACAAAGTTGGCATCCTATAAGTAAAAGTAAAGCTAGAAATGCAGTAAAGCAGTAAATAGAAAAGGCTAAAAGTATTGTAAAGTAACTGAAATATAAAGTATAAGCTGAAACACTGAATTGGCCACACTTGCCATCTGAAAGAAATATGTAAATAAATACTCACTTACTACCATATCAAAGCTGGGCCAACTGTCACAAAAGAAGAATAAGATGAAGTAAGTGATACTAAGAGATAAAAAACTCATATCGGCACCGGGATAATAGCCACATGAGAAGTATAAGATGAAGTAAGTGGCAACGAGAGGCAGAAAAACTGAGTAGAAGTACACCTAAAACTAGTACTACCTTATCGGTACCAAGCTAATAGCCACAAGAGAAGTATAAGAAGAAGTAAGTGACACCGATAGGTAGACTAATTATAATACATTCTACTTAACTGAAAGCACCGATAAAATAAATATAAATGTTGTTATGCAATTTCAAGGTTGACATGAGAAACTTATCAAATATTCTATGTCTAATATATGTATACAAGGTATGAGGCTCAAAACAAGGTAAGCAAAGCATCAAATCAAAGTGAGCAAGAGACTCTACTAGGACACAAGTGATATCCTTTTATTATCTAATTTAATCGTTCTATCTACTCTAAGTTATACAAGTTCAGGATTTCCAGGTCTACTATCGAGTATAACTCAGATTCACGTCCTTATAAATTGCAAATAATTAGGACTAGCTAGGTCCCAATTGTAAATAAATTGATGTCAACTATATAAGTTAAATAACAAATCAATCGACCTATTTTAATAATTTTAAGAATCCCAACCTCATCTTGATTAGCCAAATCAATATGAAAAGATTAAGAATTAAACTCTAAATATTGGTGTTTAATCACTTAATCCAAAGGTGTATCTAAAGATCTGAGGTTTAATATCCATACTCACTAATTTAGATTAAGACAAATCCTAATAAGTAATCATCTTATTAGGATAGATTTCTATTCTTAGTTCTACGATTCAAAGAAAAAATAATCATTAAATAAACTTAGGAAAATCTATAAACTAATAAACTCAAGGTTTCATCTATCGAGTAAACTAATTTACTCAATAGATGAACATTAACCTAAGATCTATTCCTAATCCTAGGAATTTAAAGCTCTTAATTTCTAAGAGTATCTCTCGTAACACACATCCTAACTAGTGTTATAAGACCAATGGGAAGATCTAAGATAGTTAAAGGAAAGAAGGAATTCATGATTTTACTTTGGATTTTCTTAAGAACCTAAATTGAGATTTTTAATCAAAGTTTCTACTAAGCTTTATAATTACATAAATTATGATCTAAATCACTAATCTTACTGTTTATAATGTTTACCATATAATTTTAAGGCTTTAAATTATTAAATCTTAAATTTGGGCAAAATGACCATTTTGCCCCTACTTAAGGGTTAAAAAGATCAAAATTTGATATATGGTTCCAAAACTGAAATTTTTAGTGGCAAAGTATTTCTTACTATCTAATATAAGATTAGATAATAATGACACAAATTTTGAGTAATTATTAAGCCTTATGAGATCAAATTAATGAAATTTAAATTTTCTTTCAATTTATTGTTACTTACTATTTAGGGTTTCCATAGAATCCAATTTGCTAAATTCTGATAAGTATTGGCCAAGTTATGGCCAATACAAGCTTAAAGGGTAGAATGGTAATTAAGGGTTTCTTAATTAAGGGTCAAAAATCCTAACTTTGTCAATTGGTGTCCAAATTGAGTGAAATCAGTAGCTATGGGTTACAAATGATCCACTAATTTTAATGATTAGTGGTAGGCTCAATTTGAACTCTAATTGGCTAGGTTATGGCCTAATTAATATTTAGAGTGATTAGTGAGTGATTAGTGAAATTAATCATCAAATCACTAATCCAACCACACCATTAGGTTCTAATGTACTCTAAGAGTTCTCTAAAACTTAAATTGTTTAATTTGGATCATTAGATTTGCTAATCTTCACTAATCAAATTTTAGGGTAATTAGGGTTGATTAGGAGATTTAACTGTTGGATCCTAAATATTTTTACAGATTACTGTAAAGTAGGTTTTTCTGATCTAAACTGATATTTGGATCACCTAATTTGGAGTTAAATTGACCAACTAATGGTCGATTGAAGTTCTAGGTTTATTTGACCTAATTAGGGTTAAGGCCTAAATATGATTAGTCTAAAACTAATCCAAACAGCAAAGTGAATACTACTAAATTAATCATTAGGATTTCTGATCACTTTAAGACCCATATTGGGTATGTTTAGGTTAATGGATATAAAGTTATGATGATTTGAACATTTATGAACATAATTTGAATTATTTAATACCCATAAATGTCACTATACAAAATATAACTCTAAACAGAGATTTGATAGTCTCAGAATAATTCTCTATTTTTGCTGATCAAAATGATATATTTATTTGTATATTTTGGACTTATGGTTTGATAATTATATATGTTTAAAGTTAGCAATTTAATTTGATTTAAATTAAGTTATTTCTGAATCATATTTATTTATATGATTTCTGATTTAATATCTCTGTTTGATTTAATTTCTACAGCGAGGTCCACAATTTTGAATGGCGGCAGAGACGAAAATCCCAAGGAAACCACCTGGCGCTCCATCATTCGCTGAGGTTTGGCTAGCGGGACCCACGACTCACATCCGTCAATGCCAGCTAGACATCGGGTCAAACTGCTGTTGCACTTGCGGGCAGTTCAAGACACAGGCTGGACTGGTGGAACGAACCCGGTTTGGCTGAAATACGTATTCTTCTTCGGCAGGGCATCGAGGGTGGAGCTAGGGCATCCAATAGATCGACACACCGAACACTTCAGGGCTTGATTCGTATGCAAAACGGAAGCTCGTGAGCTAAGCTTTTGATTGAACCATTAGCTTCCACCATTATCCTTCAACAACACCCGACGAATCGATGCCCTAAATCCTAGGGTTGAGGACGACTGCGACTCAATCGAACAGAAAGAAGAATTTCAAAAATAAAAATTTTAAATCTCATTACTTAATAGAACGATTGATCATCCATATACTCGAAACGATATTCACATGAAGTTAACTGAATTGAAGCATAAAGATTGATTTCATAAAATGGGAAGGTGGAGTACCTTAGTTGATCGGCTGAGAAAATTTCGATTGATCACTCAGACACTTGGAATGTCGAATCGATTCTGAGGCAAAACCAGATGAAGATTATAGCTCACCCAAGCTAAATGCGAGCTTCACAATGGTGGAAATCCATACGCGGCGATCTGTGGATGCTGCGTGCCCTGATTCGATCGCCACGCGCTGGGTGCGAGCGATTCGCGAAGATGATCCACGCCTACCGTTCGATCTTCGATCGAACAGCTCACGTTCATCGTTCTAGATTACGTCTCACGGATTAACGACATGAGGTTAGGGCGTCGGTAAAGCTAAGTTGGCGGACGACGCTAAGTAGGGCCATTAAGTACTTAAAATTAATTTATTATTTAAATATTCTTAACCTATTTTATGAATTAGAATTAATCGATTAAATGCGTTCCAAAAATTCCCAATAAATCACCCCTAGCTAATTGAGGGGTGTTGAATGTAACGGCACAATCGGATTTTTGTTTCGATGAGTATTTAATTATTCGAATTTTCGAGTATTTAAATAATATTAAAATAATCAACGAAAAATCCGACGACTTCCAAATGCCTCCAAAACTTCACCCCTAGCTAATTTGGGGGTGGTGAACGCAATGGAGAAGTCAGATTTTTGATTTAAAGTCAAAATAAAAAGTCAATTTTTAGGGTTTTGGGATTTTCTAAAAATCCAGATTTGATTCAGTTGGTTCCTAATTTGACTTAGATCTTATAGATGATTTCTAAATGATATAGTTAGTGTATTAGAACCTCAATTAAGACCTAAGTTAGACTTAATTAACCTAAGTAACAACCAGGGTTGTTACAAGTAAAATGATGATATTAATAATTCTTATAAAATATTTAGCCTAAAATATACTTAGATAATTTGTCTAATAAAATTTTTCTTTTGTTGGCTAGGGCCCTAGTATTGTGAAACTGACAATGCCAGAGTTTGAGTAGTTTGAAGATCTAATTTCTGTAGAGGAGTTTTTTATTGAAGAGGAACAATAGTCGGGTGATACAGAAGCTGCTTAGTTTTTTTTTTAGCATATTGTGAAGATGATAGACTTTTCTTTTACTTCAGTCTTTTAAACTATTTATTAAATATTGTAATAATATATGTACCTTGTGACTATGTTTATTTTCCTGCACTGTTAGTTTTTGAGTTATGTTTCATTTTATTTCTCATTTAATGTATGGTGAAATAGATGTATTATTTTACTTTATATGCTTCCGTACTCTATACTTGTATTAATTTAGTGACTGATAAAATATATTCATCCTGTGCACATCCTTCCCTTATTGGTGGATTGCATATCTTACCTAATCCAATAATAAGTGAGGAATTTGCCAGAATAGCACACCACCCCTTAAGCCTAATCTTGTGGGTTAGGGGGTGGGACACCACACATTTACACATCCCTTCCCCCACTCCTCCTCTCCTCCCCCACTCCCCTCTCCCACTCCTCTTCTCCCCTCTACTTCCTCTCTCTTTTCCTCGGCCACCACTGATTTCCCCACCGACCTCTAGTAAAGCCTCATCAATGCCAATATAGGGTAAGAAATGAAATATTTTCTATTCTTTTTATTTCCTCTTCTTATTTAAATAATAATAATATAATAATAATATTATTATTATTATTATTATTAATGTTAATATTATTACTATATATGTATATATATCATAATTTTTGCAACTTTTATTTTTGTCATTTTTCTATATATATATATATATAAATATATATATATATTCTAATTTCTACAACTTTCATTTCTATTATTTTTTATATATATGTATATATTTTCTAATTTCTACAACTTTTATTTTTATAATTTTTTTTTCTATATATGTATATATTTCTTAATTTCTACATCTTTCATTTCTATTATTTTTTTTTTATATATGTATATATTTCTTAATTTCTGTAACTTTTATTTCTGTTATTTTATTTTTTTTATATATGTACATATTTCATAATTTATGCGACTTTCATTTCTATCAAATTTTTTTCTATATATGTATGTAATTTCTAATTTCTATAATTTTCATTTTTATCATTTTCTTTTTTTTAATATATGTATATATTTCCTAATTTCTACAACTCTCATTTATGTCATTTTCTTTTTCTATATATGTATATATTTCCTAATTTTAGTAATTTTCATTTCTATCATTTTCTTTTTTTTTCTATATATATATCCTAATTTCTTTAACTCTTATTTCTATAATTTTCTTTTTTTCTATATATGTATATATTTCCTACTTTCTGCAATTTTCATTTTTTCTTTATTTAATATATATATATATATATATATATTATTTTTAATATATAAAGATAAATAACCAAGATAATATCGATATTGATATTTTTGCTAAAATAAAATGAAAAATATTATTCTTTTCATTTAATTATTTTATTTGTAGCATTTGCATTGCTATTAAGTTTTGACTCACTTTGATATATTTATATGAGATTTTATGCTCATAACTTGAAATAAATGATTAAAAATTAGTATCATGGGTTTATTCAAGTTGATCTCAGGTCTGTATAGACAATATGTTAGACTAGGATAGGTTGATATCTAGAGAAATAAGAGGACTGCACATAACCTTTGAGGAGGAATGTGTAGTTAGTCAGGAAACCACATCTCAGATAATTAAATAAACATATTTAACTCCTTGATTATTCTGCAACTTTGTCCAACAGAATAAATATTATATATTACTGTATTTTTCTTTTAGAATGAGCACATATCTTAAATAAGTATATTGCATTAATAATCATAAGCATATTATTCTTAAATATCACATTTTATTTGTATATGCTTCTCATGCAGAATCATGTCACTTAAATGCAAATTTTGATATCCTACAAACTTTACTTAAACTTTTGTGTCTAATTAAATATTTTATTTTCTTATGCTCACACATCATTCTGATACTCACACATCATGCTTATACTCATGCTCATGCTTCTAGGCTACATAAGATAAATCTAAAAATTTAGAAAATACTTTGAAATCTGATAATGAACTCAATGTCTCCATTGTGCAAAATCCTGCTAAAAGAATTCTAACTCCTAAAATTCTATCTTCGATAATTGGTTAAAGTTGAGTGTTTACTTGAAAATCACTAGTTGGGATGATTGTATACACATATTTAGCATATTTGTAAGAAAGGTGGATTTAACCCTTAGCTTGTTTAAATTGCACTTATCGAAGCGCACTACTGATAGGAGGCAGAACCCGGTCACAGTTTACATCTCAAGCTAAGCCGTTAAATGTCCTAATTACAAGCATACTCGGTGTTCTACACAAAGTGACTTTAGATACTTATTTTGCATAAACTGCACTTATCGAAGCGAACTACGATAGGAGGCTGTGTGGCGGCCCTGCTCCGCCGTGGTCCTGTTAACCTTTAAGTTAACATGATTATGGTGGAGGGGTCACCAAATGATAAGGTCCCCACTTAAGATTAGATTAGCCACATACTCTAATCCAATTTAAATAAGGACTTTGCCATTCAATCCAGAAATACTATCACTAAATGATTATACATGAAATCAGAGTGCGGAAGCATAAAACATAACATCCATCCAATACAGTATAAATACAACAATACAGAATAAGTAAAGTACTGAAAAAAAATATAATCCTGTATTATTACAACATTTAATGAGATTAAAAGAACTGAAAGAAAACTCTCAACCTCACTGAAAATAGAAAACTAAGCTACAGATCTTCAGGAACGGACTCCTCCTCCAATGGCAAACTCTCCACTGGATCTGCTAAACCAACAAACTCAGAACCTACCATTATCAGTTTCATAATGGTAGGGCCCCAGCCAACAAAAGAAAATCTGGTTAGACAATAAGTCTAAGTACATTTTAGGGTAAGAGTTTATTTAAGTTAACTGAATATCACCATAAAAACAGAAATGAGCAAAATAGGTGCAGAAAAGCATACAAAAGAACTGTAATAAGTTATAAACCATAGTTTATAACTAAACAAAAAGGAAGTAAAATATACCTCCTCCAAGCAACTGCAATACAAACAGGTAAGTAAAAGAAGTGTAAAACTGTAAGAAAATACAACCTAAATATGCATATGTTCAAATGGATTATGCTAAGTGACATACAAAATTTAAACAGTAAAAACTGAAAACACTAACATCCTATGTAAGCATATGAAAACAGAAAGTAGAACTAGCATCCTATATAAAAACACGTGCAGGAAAGCTGTAAGTAAAACAGTGCTGAAATGCAGAATATACTAGTAAAACAGTAACTGTAAACTAAAACTATAGTAACTGTACAAATCATCTGAACTGAGTACGAACTCAACAATTCTTAGCCTGATGAGCTAAGAAACTCTGAACTGAACATCACTGAAACTCTTAGCCTGATGAGCTAAGATAGAACTGAATGTAAGTGTACTTGAATTAGTATATCCATATCAGAATCCTGACTCTGTAGTCAGTAGGGCAAGAGTCTATCCATCCTATCACTCGGACTAGGCATGGCCAATAGACTGTCGGACATTAAACCCTCGAAAGGTTGCCGACCCCGAACGGGTTGATCGAAGAGGTATACTAATCAAGCTACACCTTACAAACCACTTGTGAAACGAACACAATGCCTTTTATGAATGTTCAAAATTGACATAAGATATTCATCAAATATCTTAAGTACATAATATATGTTCAAGGTATAAGGCTCAAAATCAAGGAATGCGAAGCATCAAAATCAAAGTGCAAGAAAACTCTATCTAAAACACAGGTGATATCCTTTGTTGTCTACTTTATTCGTTTTATCTACTCTAAGTTACATAAGTTTTAGAATCAACAACTCTTACACATTCTGTAACTTAGAATCACGAATCCTACTTGTTGAAGATAATTAGGACTGGCCAAGTCCTAATTATAACTTAATCAAAAGATGACTATTTAGTTAAAATGAATAAATCATCGACCTAGTTTTGTAATTTAATTCATCCCAACCACATCTTGATTAGCCAAATCAAGATGAAAAGATTAAGAATTAGACTCCAGATGATGGGGTCTAATCACTTAATCTAAAGGTATAATCTAAGGGTCTAAGGTTTAGAACCCAAATCTCACAGATTAGGTTAAGGCAAGTCCTAATGATAAATCAATTTATTAGGATAGATCTCTATTCTTAATTCTAAAGTTTAAAGATTAAATAATCATTTAATAAACTAAGAAAAATCTAGAAACTAGAAAACTCAAGGTTTCATCTAATTGAGTAACCCAATTTACTCAATAGATGAATTCTAACTTTAAGATCTATTCCTAATCTTAGAATTAAGGCTCTTAATTACTAAGAGTATTTCTCAAGACACACATCCTAACTAATGTTATAAGACCTAAGGATGGGTCTAAGAATAATTAAGGAAAGAGAACACTCACTTAGGACTTAGGAATTTTCTAAATGAGCAAATTCTGAGATTTTAATCAAAACTTAATTTAGACTTAAATTTGATTAATTTCAGCTATGAATCATCCTATTTACTGATTTTAGTGATTGGAAAAATTGAATTTAGGGTTTTAAAAGACTAAACCCTAAATTTAGGCAAAATGACTATTTTGCCCCAACTTAAGGGTTCAAAAGATCAACTTTTAATTTAGGGCTTAAATTTTGAAATTTTCTTTTGGAAAGTGATTCTTATTGTCTAATATAAGATTAGACAGCAACTAAGTTAATTTTGGGTGATTAATAAGCCATATGAGATCAAATTAGTGAATTTGACTCATAAGAGCAATTTAGTAATTTGATTAAGTGAAAGCTAAATTTTCTTCTAGATTATTGTTCTTTACTGTCTAAGCTTTCCATAGAACCTAAATTTGCTGAAAACTGATAAGTATTGGCCAAGTTATGGCCAATACAAGATCTAGGGTTTTAAGGTTAATTAAGGAAAAATCTTACTTATGGGTCAAAAATCCTAACTTTGTCAATTAGAATCCAAATTAAGCAAAATCAGTGGCTATAAATTACAAGTAACCCACTGTTCATAATGACATGTGGTAGGCTCAATTTGGACCTAATTTGACTAAGTTAAGACCTAATTAGGGTTTAGGGTGATTAGTGAGTGATTAACAAAATTAATCACTTAAAAACTAATCCAAATTATGGATTGATTCTAAATGGATCTATGAGCCCTCTGAAGTTTAAAACTCTCAATTTGAGTTACTAGATTTGCTATTATACACTAATCAAGATTTAGAGCAATTAAGGGTGATTAGCAAATCTAACCGTTGGATCTAAAATAATTTTATAGATTATTGTTAATTAGATTCTTCTGATCTGAATTGATATTTGGATCATTAAATTTGAAGCTCAATTGACCAAGTTATGGTCAATTAAAGGACTAGGGTTAATTAACCTAATTAGGGTTTGGTCCTAAATGTGATTAGGCTCAAACTAATCCAAACAGCAAAATAAATACTATCAAATTATTCCTTAGGGTTTTCTGATTACTTTAAGACCCATATTGGGTATATTTGGATTATTGGGTACAAATTTATGAGCTAAATAAGGTTTATGGAATTTAATTTAAATTAAATTAAACCTAAATAATCACTTTGCAAAATATTGATCTTACAGCAAAAATTTTGGCATCAATAAATTCCTCATATTTTTCTAATTAATTTAATATATTTATTTGTATAATTTGGATAAATATTTTAGGAGTTATTTAGGGTTAAAGCTTGGGATTAAGTATAATTAATTAAGCCAATTAATCCTTCTGATATTTAATATTTAACATTATAAATTATAAATTAGTAATTAATTATGATTTAATATTTAATAAATTTTGATATATAAAATTTCATATTTTAAACATATCTGAAATGATGTAATCATAAATTATTATATATATATATATATACATATATTTACATCAGCTTTTATATAATTATAAATATAAATTATAATATTAATTATACAGGAATAGACGGCTCGGCAGAAGGCAGGTGGGTCCCTCGTACACGTGGCGAATGCCTATTCGACGGTGCGAGGTCTGTGGGCCCCATCTGCGACGGTCGAATGACTGCGGGGCCCGCAGTCAGTGAGCCACGCGAGTTTACGCGCTCGGTGGGCCCCACAGCCCACGCGGCTTGCCTGGATGCGCGACAACGTAAAACTGAGGGTCCCACATTTACGCACGTAAGCAAGTACTGGGCGGGCCGGGTCCGGGCTGATTCGGCCCAAATCGCGAACCTTCTTCCTTCTCGCCTCGCCTCTGCGAATCAGGAGAAATTAGGGCTGCGAAGCTGGAGGCCTTCCTGACAACTTAAGAGCTCGACCCGCACGGAATTAGGTAGAGGATGATCATGGCTTTGAAATGAAATATAGATAATTGATCGAAGTGATTTGAGTTTGTCGCAATATCAAACCCTAATTAGCTCACACAAACTTAACGGTTTGTACTGTGGCCATTTGTTCGATTTAAGACGATCGAACTTATTTGAGTTCAATCGGGACCGATACATCGACAATCAAGGCTATGAAATAAGAAATCGAAATGTAACTTTCAATAATTGTTA
Source organism: Gastrodia elata (assembly GCA_016760335.1). Taxonomy (NCBI): domain Eukaryota; kingdom Viridiplantae; phylum Streptophyta; class Magnoliopsida; order Asparagales; family Orchidaceae; genus Gastrodia; species Gastrodia elata. The sequence continues at coordinate 125,230 of JACERR010000044.1, read as the reverse complement.
AAGATCAAAGATTTAAGTGTGTACCTCAAATGAACGGCGGTTGTGGCTTAGAGTTCGATTGCAAAAGTCCCGAGTTTCTTTAAGATTTAGAGATTAACACAGAGCAAAATGGAGGCTCTAGAGGTATTATACCATTCTTATTGCGGTTGCAAACTGTGGCTTGATGCTCTGGAGGAGGCGAAGGCGCCGCGCGTCGACTCCTTCGACACGCGGAAACCATGCGGGGACGACGATGCAGCTGCCGTCTGATCAAACGATCAGACAGCCACGATTCGATTGACCAACTGACGGGCGAAGCTGACGGCGTGAAGAATAAGGAACGGCGCTTTAATTAAATAACGGAGCCCGTTAATCCTTATTAATTAATTAATTATTTATATTAAATTATAGAGATTTAATTAATTAATTTTAACTTATTAAATGCATCCCAAAAATTTCCAATAAATCACCCTTAGCTAATTGAAGGGTGAGGAACGCAACGGCGCACTCGGATTTTTGTTTCGACGAGTATTTATTTATTTGATTATTTAGGGTATTTAAATAATATTAAAATATTTGACGAAAAATCAACGACTTCCAATTGCCTCCAAAATTTCACCCTTAGCTAATTTAGGTGTTCTGAACGCAATGGCGAAGTCAGATTTTTAATCTGAGGTCTAGATAAAAAGTCAAATTTCCAGGGTTTGGGATTTTCTAGAATTCCTGTTTTGACTTTGTTGACTTCTTGGTTTGACCTAGTTTTCAGAGATTTGCTTCAAATCACTTAATTAGTGACTTAAAACCTTAATTAAGACTTAGATTAGTCTTAATTGAGCAAAGTAACAACCTTAGTTGTTACAGGCTGAACCCGGTCGCAGCTTATATCTCAAACTAGAGATCTTGTTCACTAATTATAATACTCTTAATCTTGGAAGATTTATTCTAACAGGACTGTATTCAGCTAATCCCTCAGGATAGCACCTGGTCATAAGTCCACATTGGAGTGAATCAACCAATCCTAAATATTACTGAAATAATCTAGTACTATGGGTATACCTACTATAATCAATCTATAATCTGAGTTTAGAAGGTTCTATTTAATCAATAAGGATTTATCAAAGCTATTAATCATTATTCTAAATACATGTGTCCTACACAAGGCTCCAAAGATGTGATTAAAAGACCACTCAATATTGAATTCCACTGTAATGGAGAAGTTCCATTCTAACTACTTTAGGTGACTCCTACCACAAGGTATCAAGTTCAACTTCTAAAGTTATGAAGGATCATCTAAGTTTCTACCTCAATAAGTCACAAAAGCTCTTCCTACCTCAAGGTATCAATAATTAAGGTCCTTAAATATTTGAAGAACGATCCTAAAATAAGACCCTTAAGGTCTCACTTTTCTACTTCTTACGGCTTACTTGTTAGACTTAGGAAAGTGATCAGATCAAATGATTAAAATTCATTTGATCCTTTTCTATTCTACAATCATGGGATAAAATCAAAGATCTTATTAGAGTTAGATGATTTAATAAATCATTATAATTTTATTATCTATTTTATGCTAATGGTCTTATATAAGAGAAAATCTAAGATTTAAAGTTTAAATTCAGATGATTCAATCACACATATTTAATATTAACCTTAGCACTTCTAATTTAATAATTTAATATTAATATCAAATCATATGCATTATTAGAATAATGTCAATTAAATTATCTTTCAATCAAATTAATTAATTAAGTGATTAAGGTTTAGATCTTAATCAAGATAAGTTAGGGTTTAACTCCTAACCTTTCTACCATTAAGACAAAGGTTAATTTATAGGTCAATGACAAATAAATGTGTTATTATTGTATTATTGATGTTAAACTTTAGTTTTAGATTAAGTATCATCTACTTAATCAAGTTAGCAAAATTCTTATGTTTAATTATAGTTTAATATCATTTACATATGATTAGGTGTCCAAAAAGATATTTAGAATTTTCTAATATACATCCTAATATCATGAAAGCATCTAATTATAAAGATGACATAGAATAAAAAGGTAATTAAGGCTAACCAAATTCTAAATCAAAGTAAAAGGGTTAGCACTTGCTTATAATTCTAAAAGACTTAGGTTTCATGCCATTAAGTTGTTAAGATATACCTATTCATTACAAGCACTTAAGATTTTATTACTTGGTATTTGGCATAACATACATTTAAAGTACATGGTAAGTTTTGAGCGCTTGATAAAACTAACAAAGTTTCAAACTTAATTTCTAAATAGAATTTTATGTAATGTTCCATATTAGCCAAAATATATTCAAACTTGATATTATTTAGTCCCACTAGGGTCCTAGGGACCTTAAAATACAAAAACAGTGAAGTTTTGGCCATTTCAGCCAAAACAGGGCAGTTTTTAGGAAATTTTAGGTATTTTGCAAATTTGGGCGCTAGAGCACGCTGCAGCGCTTCTGGCACTGTAGCGCGTTGTGGCGCTTCTGCCGCTGCAGCATGCAGTGGCAGTTTTAGCGCTGCAGAGCGCTGCAGCCCGTAGCAGCAGACCAACTTGCAAAATAACTGTTTAATTAATTTATTTTTGACATTTCCTAAAGTTTTCCTGAAATTCCGCTACATCGCGCTGCAGCCCGTTACAGCGCGCAGCAGCGGTCCAACTTGCGATTTACTGTTTAATAATTAATTTTATATGGTTCTTGGCAAAATATCACTATAGCCCACTGCAGTGCGCTATGGCGCCCTGCAGCGGTTCATTTTGCAATCTTGGGCGCTGCAGCGCGCTCCAGCGCACTGCAGCGTCAGACGGTATTTTTCGCCTAGATGAAACCTGTAAGGCCTATTCTCGAGCTCAAATACTCTCAATCCAAAGCATTCTATGAGTGGTGCTATATATCAATGGAAAGGTCTTTTTAATACCTTTCCATCGATACCAAAATTGGCATAAACGGAGCATCCTAGCTATATGAAAAATATGGATAAAAGACTGGGTATACAAAATGGACGAAAACAAAGGATGCATTTTCCACAAAAATGAGAAGCTTCAATGAGCCTTAATGGCTTTCTTACTCTATCATGAGTTTCTAGAACTACAAACAAGTATAGTAGCAATATGAAGAAGATAAAGGAGAGGAGCAAACGGGTACCTTAGCTTTAAAGGAAGAAGAAGGAACCTCAGTTTTCTTCAAGCTTGGAGATGAGCTGAACTTCTTCTTCTTCAACACAAGGGCATCAATAGAGGAAGAGAGAGCTACAGCTTTTGCCAAATAGAGATGAAGAAGGAGCTTGAGCTCCTTCTTAAAGGAGAAGAAGAAATGATGAGCCTAGGGAGATGGAGGAGTAGGGAGCCACCATGAAGGAGCCTAAGGGAATGGGGTGAGGGAAGAAGAGATGGCTATCAGCCATCTCTTATGTGCCATGGAGGGAGGGGCACCTAATATGGTGCCAGCTAGGAGAGAGAGGGGAGAAATTGCAAATTAAGGATTAGATAATCCCTTATTTATTTTCTTTGATTATTTATAAATTCAAATTTTTGAAACGCACTTCAAAAATTCCCAAAAATTCATCCCTAACTAATTTGGGGGTGAGGAATTCAATGGCTAAGTCAGAATTTGATTCCGACGATTATTTAATTATTCCATTTTTCGGTGCATTTAATTATATTAAAATATTAGCGAATAATCCGACGACTTCCAAACGCATTCAAAATATCACCCATAGCTAATTTGGGGGTGACAATCGCAATGGCGAAGTTAGATTTTGATTTCGAAGACAAATTAAATACCTCAATTTCCTAATTAATTAAATATTAAAATAATCCAAAATATCAGATTGAGCTCTGAATTGCTCCAAACCTTTAGGGTTTGGTTTTAATGACTAGATGAACTTAATGGAATGATACTTACAATACAATTAGGCTCAAATTAAGCTGGGAAATAATCTTGGGTTGTTACACTAGCTCACGATGTCTGGTTTTCGTCGATTTTGGGCCTGGTCTGGGTCAGCTCGATCAGCGTGACCTGAGGCCAATCCAACCCGCATGTGCGGCCAAGCTCAAGTGTGCGCTGCTAGTTGTGTGCATGCGCCCTATTCATATGAACAATAATTCTTGCAAATAAATAAATAATTATTTAAATACAAAATATTCAATGCCCTATAACTGTTAAAATACACATCCAAATATATTGATCTTATATCTCAGAGTGATTAGAAAAATACAAGGATCATTAATATGCAATTAGATTTTTAATTTGATGATTAATTTCACTTTTTATTATTTTAATTAATTAGCATTTAACCTAACTTTTCAAGAGCTATAAATTAGCCAATTCACATTCAAATTTGATATTCTAATAGACTATTTTGATTACAAAAATACGTAAGGCATTAATACAATGTTAATTTTCTATTTTAATAACTAATTTTACTAATGACCTTTTAAATGTCATTAAAAGTCATTAGTGCTTAGATTAACTATTTAATGTCCAATTTGACCCAACTTAGTGTCATTTTACTTATTATGCTTTAAAAAGTTATAGACACTATGTTTATATGAGTTGGACATCAAATAAAAAATATGAGTTTTTGACCCTTAAATAAAATAATATAAAAATTCAAAAATTAGGATTTTGCTTGTTTAGATCTCCTAAACTCTATGATACCTTAGAAAACATACCTTATGATATATTTCAACATTAGAAGGTTTTCAATACGAAAATAGCTAGAATAACTTAGTTTTAGCTAAGTGTTAGTGAATCTAAGTTAGAACCTCATCATAGATTCATAATGACTCTAAGAACTCTTAGGGCTTGATTTAGTGCATATGGATTATAATAGTCCTAGACTCTAGGTTGAAATAGACTAGTTAGCTCCTTATGATTGTAAGAATCATTAGTGAAATCCCTAAAGGGTTAGATTGATCTTAACTTAGTTCCTTGCATTTCTTAAGTACAGATTTCACCCAAGCCATCCTATTATATAACTTAGTGATTTTAAGGTAGCTTAACCTCTTAGCTAACTTTAGGACTCATAATGCCTTGATGTCAGTCTAGAAGCTAGTGGTTAGAGAATCTCTGCTTAAGCACCTTACTATTAAGATTGCAATAGATTGTAGTTAACCAATTTATTTAGTTGTTGATTAGTATCTCCCAAATCCTAAGATCTCTTAGTTAACTTAAGGTTAGAAGAACTCCCATGCTAACCTTCTAGTAGGAACATTTGTACTAAGATAGGTCTAGTAACTTGATGAAATTACGAAGTTAGTGATAAATTAAACTTTAAAGCTCAACTTAGATTAATAATTACCCATTAGTTAACATTTAGATAATATAGAGGGAATCCAATATTGTAAGATAGTGAAATTATAGATCATACATAGATAATGTGAGCTATTCATAATAGTATTAAGTAATCCTTAGTATAACAATTGTATCTGAGAGAGGACTTGTAAGATGAATAATATGGAACCATCTTAAGAAGACTAATGTCTTCCACTTGAACTTAGAGACTAACCTAAGTGATTAAGTGCAACCTACTTAGGATTGTATGATTAGCCATAACATGTTAAATATAGAACTTGGAGATTTATCTAAGTAGTTAAGTGCGACCTTCTTAGTGAAGTGTAGTTAGTCATGTTATTCTAAATATGAAACTTAAGATTCTTTTAAAAAGACTAGATGAATAAGTTAAGACTATAAGTGATCTTAGATAATAAGGAGGATTAGAACCTTAAGGTTTTGAACAATTAAGAAAGAGCAAAGACTTAGAATTCTTTAAGTGTTAACCATCATAATAAGAACTAGGACTTAGCATCATCATTTAGACTTGGAACCTTATATTTAAGGAGAGGAACCTAATTGCTGGAATAACAACTCGAGTTCAGCTCTAAATTTAAACCATTCCACAATATGATGCACCTGAACTTGTCAAGATAATAAACTTGCATTGGGTCTGCATGTTTGTTTCGAGCGGTCGCAGCCTGTATAGGTAATAAGTATATTTTATCTGTATGATCTTTATATAAATATATTTTTTTTCAAATACAAGAATCGTAGCATTTCAACCTTAGAAAAAAAAGGGAAAAGAATAACTTTTGCTTTCCTTCAGCCATCAAATTCTGCTGTCAGCTGCTGGAACTGAACTTTATGCTTCAACCATACCAAAGATCGCCATTAGCACCTCACAAGCTCCATCACCACGCACACTCACGCACACTCAATAGATCTCTCTCTCTCTATCTATCTATCTATGTGGGAAATTTGTGTTGAAAAACATATAGTATTTTTTTTCTGGAAATAATGTCTATAAATTTGGTTCTTCGCGCGAACCCAAAACCCCTTTCCTTTTTGGCCTTCCATCCACCCACCTCTCTTCTTTTTAACCTCCGCCCAACCCCTGATCTCTACCCCATCGCTACACATAACACACACACACTCTCCGCCTTTCCCCCTCTCTCTCTCCACTCTCTCCCTCTCTCTCAGTCTCTTTCCAATTAACCTCAGCATCTCTATTTCCTCTTTTCCAAATCTCACATGCAGCATCCTCACATCATCTTCTTCCTAATTGATGTCTCCTTTCATAAGTGAGCTTCTGCTCTCCGGTTTTATGTTAAGGTCCACCCTTATCCGCCGCCGCCGTACCCATCTCGCTCAATCATTCTCGGTCGTCTTCCTCTACTGGTTTTACGTCTTCTCATGAGCCTCTATTTTTCCCCAGTCCAAAAATTACCCTACAACGTGAGCAAGCAAAGAAGCCCCTCTTCAACCCCCCTCTAAGAATATCAACATATACATATTTAGCTAACTATACACTTGGACCCACCGCTGTCATTCTCCAATCCTTCACATTATTATGTTTTCTTCATCCTCTGTAATGGCTCAGAAGAAGGAGAGGAGAATGCTGTCGAACCGAGAGTCCGCGCGGCGCTCTAGGATGAGAAAGCAGAAGCATTTGGATGAGCTCATGCTGCAGGTCAGTTGTCTTAGGCAGGAAAAAAATCAGATTTTTAATGCAATCAATGTGACTACGCAGCACTATATTGGAATTGAAGCCGAGAACTCTGCTTTGAGGAGACAGATGATGGAGCTCAGAAACAGATTGCGGTGCCTCACAGAGATCATTCACTGCATGAACGTTGCAGAAGCCACCGCCATCGCCGCTGCCGGCGGAGTTTCCACCGGAGGAGTCGGTGTATTTGCTACCGGTTTGCCGGCTGCTGAGGATGACAGCTTGCTCCGGCCATGGAGCCCTCTGCTTGTAAAGCAGGGCCTTTTTACTTATGATATGTTTCAGTACTGCTAATTATAGATCGGGAATATATCCATCCATATACTCACATTGTTACTATCTCTGCAAGCTACGCATCATCTTTTTATTTGTTTTATATTGTTATAAATAAAATGTCAAAAAATAATATATTTTATGAATGCAAGGAAGATCTGCAACCATGTTTTGATCAAAGTAACCACAAATCTACCACATATTTATTCGCCTAGTATGTATGTATGAAATTTAGATATATTTCTCTCATCATACGAAAAAATTTGCCAAGCAAAAAAAATTATTTTTTTTTTATATATTAGTGATGTAACTTTTATTATTTACATTAAAAGCCATTTATCTTGTATTGTTTAGTATCAGTGGGGGACTCAATGAAAAGAAAACGTAGTGGGGCAGATCAGTGGCTTGTCTCTATCTCTACTAGCTTCGGCTTCTTTAAAATTTCGTCCTCTTATGCCCTGTATCAATTATTCTTGTCCAGTTCCTACCAATATTTCAAAACAGTATCAGTCGTTCACAACTAGAAATATCACAAAGGTTGTGTCATCAATGAAAGAGCCACAGTCGACATTAATTCAGATATAATATAAATACTAACTACATAAGATATTTAAACTCTAGAAAATAAAAATGATGACCTTTTTACGCCAACATTTTTTTAAGTGCTGCTATCCTGTCCTAAAAGTTTCTCAAAAATTTTAAGAGATGTCAAGTTCAAGTATAATTTTAAAATTCTTTCAAGTATGTAAAATGCGAATCTTTTTTATTTTATTTCAATAAAAAATTATCCCTCATATTTGGAAGATTTTAATTATGTTTCTTCAACAATATAGTATTTTCAAAGCAAATTAGGTGATGTCAATAGTGATTATAATACATTTCCTCATATACTTCCTCAAGTTTCTCTTTGGAAATTTGGGAGAGCTTTTCTCACCTATTTTCATGAATTATATTTGAACAATATCCTCAAATAGTTAAGCACTGTTCAGCAGGCCCATTGAGGCATTATTCACCTTCATCTCCTTGCTAATTGTGTTGATAGGAGTTCTTGAGCAATTTTTTTGCCTATGTGGGATCCGGCCTCACTCACACGAGGATAAGCAAGTCAAGCATAGGCAACACCTCAACAGCTTAAAAGGCATTAATCTTATTTGAAGGCTTCCACTATATAAGATAAGAAAGTTACAAAATTAGTCAATTAGATCTCACATATAAGTGTTCAAATAAGTAAATTGGTTTTGAATAAACAACCAAATGACCCATGAAATGACACAACATGCACGCAATGCCCAAAGGTGCCACACCCTCTACCTAGGTCAAGGATTGCTAGCAATGGATCAATAAGGTTGGTCCAAGGGCTATAAATTGTAGCGACGACTCATGACATCTATGTTAAAAAGGAGTGGGTTGGAGGCAGGCAGTTGCCGCACGCTGCAGCATGCCGCGGCGGATTTAGGCGATGCAGCGCGCTGCAGCGGCTGGCTACTTGAAATCCAGGCGCTCTGACGCGCCGTAACGCCTGGCGTATTTCTGATCCTGTTCAGATTTCCCCCTAAGCAAATTTGGGGGTATTTTGAATCATTTGTGATTCAAAATTGAGCTGGAGACTTAAGAAAATAAATTGGAGGAGTTTCCAAGCTGATGAGAAACAGAAGTGTGTGGTAGCTACTCCATTAAAAAAGAAAAGCTCCTTGAGGTTTTGTAAGGGTTTGTAAACCCTAAAGTGATTGTAACTCTCTTCTCTACTAGTGAAATTTTGCTCTCCTCCCCATGAACGTAAGTGTTAGCATAGAATTACATAATTTTTTTTGTTGTGCTGTGTTTGTGATTGCACGCATTATTTTCTTGCTTTATTTGGTTTTGCTCACCGTCTTAAAAATTTGTCCCGTATTGATTTATACCTTGGAGATCCCAACAAATGGTATCAAAGAGAGGTATTTGCTCTTAAGGGCTAGGATTTGCTTGAGCTGCTTATTATTTTGTGTTTGAGTTTTCTGAAGTAAGAAGAAAGACATGGCAAAAAAAGGAGAAAAGATTATTGGAACCACATTATCGTCGATGGTGCAGATGTCACTCCACCAAGTTGTGACACATTCGACAAAAATAGATGTTGTTAAATTTGATGGGAAGAACAACTTTGGTATGTGGCGGTGCGAGGCGACAGACAAACTATGTGCCCTAAATCTGGAAGATGTTCTTGATGGTGAGGAAAAATCGAAAGAAATTTCAGAGAGGGATTGGATCAAGATGAACCGCAATGCATGCGGCTTGATCCGAAATTGCTTGACTCAGAAGATCAAATATGCAGTTATGATGGAGACGTCGGCGTGGAAGTTGTGGAGATTCATATAAGCCAAGTATTTGAGGAAGAGCGTGGAGAATCAACTCCACATGAAAAGGAGGCTCTACATGTTTCAGATGAGAAAAAGAATTTTTAAAGATGAGCACCTAAATTAATTCACAAAATTATTGGCAGATTTGCTGAATCTGGATGAGACTGTGGATGATGACGATAAGACCTTGTTATTGTTGAACTCATTGTTAAATGAGTATGAGCACTTCACCATGACTTTGATCCATGGGAAGGGGGTTCTGAAATATGAGAAGGTGATGACAGCCTTATTGAATCATGAGTTCAGAAGAATGGATAAAGAGTCCACTAACTCATATATGACAGAAGCTCTTACACTATAAAGAGGAAAATCAGAGAGAAAGAAGCAATGACCAAAGAAGAATGCAGACTTCCAGAAAAGAGGAAAATCCAGAGGCTGAAGCATTGGGCGTAATCAATGCGCATTCTATTTGAAAACTGGACATTGAAAGAAGAACTGCACAAAGTTGAAAGACAAGCAGCAGGCGAGTGAATATTTCGAGGCTAAGGCTAATGTGATTCAGAATGTGGTGGATGGTTCAGACTCATATATGTCTTTTGTTATTGTTTCTATGGGTCTAGTAGTTGACAGCTCTAGTTGGATAATGAATACTGGAGTGACATATCACATATGCTCCCAGAATGATTGGCTTTGTTTGTGTAGAGAAACGGACAGTAGTGTCATCATAATAGGGAACTACCGCATGTCAAATTGTAGGAGTTGGAAGTGTGCTGATTAGCACACATGCAGGAACAGTCTAAGAACTAAAAGAAGTCAGATATGTAGTGGAGATTAAGAAGAACATATTATCTATTGGAGCCTTATAAGCCAAGGGCTTTAAGTATGTGATTGAGGTAGGGGTCTTAAATATCAGCAAGGGTGCTATGACTTATCTGAGAGGAATCAGATAATAAAACCTTTACTACCTATAGGTAAGTACAGTGACAGGTTCAGTAGGTATGGATAATGACTCTAAAGATGCCATGACATTGTGGCATATGAGTCTGGCACATGTAAGGAAACCTTTATTGAGAGCATTAGAGATGCACTCATTAAGATATATATTCTTACAAATTATAATTTTGTGAGCATTGTATTTTTGGCAAGAAAATAGGGAATGTAATAACCCTATGTTGTTACTCTAGCTAAAACTAGTTAAGTAAGCTAAACTAAGGCTTGATTTTGATTCCATTGGATTCAATGGGTCATTTAAATCTAACCCTAGAAGTTTGGAATCATTTGGAGCTAAAATAAAAAATTTGGTATTTTTGATTATTTTTAAGCCCTGAAAAATACATAAATTATATTGATCTCCAAATTAAAATCTAATTTTATTTTTGAATTTCCCACCCTAAAATTAGCTAAGGGTGAATTTTTGTGAATTTTTGGAGCTCATTTGGTCATAAATTGGATTTAGGATATTTAAGGATAATTATATATTAATTAATTGATTTTATTTATATTTAAATTAAATTTTAATTAAAATTAAATCGACAGTATTCGCCGTCGGGACCGCAGTAGATCCGCTGCGGGGTCCCGACAGCGGCGCATGAGTGTAAGCCACCCGATGCGCTATCACGCATCTCAGCGCGTTTAATCCAATGGCTCGCATACCGCGCATCGTGATCTAATCCCATCCGCCCGATCGATATCTCAGATTCGACGCCCGAGATTTAATCTGCGGTTCGGTTAAGTAGAAGCCGCATCAGGCTGTCTATCCCCAACGGTCGCTCCATCAGACGGCGAAGACAAACCCGAGCACTGTGGATCATCTTCCTCGCCTAGCCCGTCTGCGACTGGTCCCCCCCCCGATAGCCAAGATCCTCCTTGACGCGTGGCAGTACGAGAAAATCACCGAATTTCCTCTCCTTCCCTCAGCGTGTTCGTCTGGCCGGCTGCCTTCTCCCCAAATTGCCCATAGTCGTTGGCCCGAGCCTCTCGCCATTGGCCGAGCTCTGGAAACCACCCTCGTAGCCCCCTTGGCCTATAAATACCCCCAGTGATTCACAGTGAGTCCCTTTGCTCACTCTGAACCCTCAATTTCCCCAGCTGATGCCCCTAGAGCTCCCATTTTCCTTGGCGAATTCTGGCATTTTCAGAGCTTGGAACCGCTGATAAAGTTCCCGTTTGGTGTTCAGACCCCCTGTGAAGCTTCGTCTGCTGTCCAGGAAGCTTTCGTGCACCTCAATTCTCCTCGGTCGAGCCTGCAACTCGACTTCAGGTACCCGCCTTCCCCCATGGAAATTTTCTTTAGCTTCATTTCATTCTTGTCCTCTAGATGAGCCATGGATGTCGCCTAGTGAATCGTAGCAACCTAAGGAACCTGTGATGATTGTTGCCTGGGGCTAAGCTAGCTCGAGTCGATCGTATCGATCGACTGAGCTAGCAGCCGAGCCAATGGCTGAGTCCGAGTAAGGACCCAGCGATTGGCTGCGCCTTAGGTTAAGATATGTTGGGGGTTCGATGCGTCTTGACTCCCTGAACGTGTAGGAATCAAACCTCGGTCGAATCGAGGCCTCTGTGAGGGAAATTTTCCCCTCACAGTCGGCCTGAGACGCCCGTATCGAAGGCATCTCGGTCGAGTAGCACCCCATCGATCCAGAGGGATCCAGATGGGGGTTCTTAGTCCAATCGACGCGTCTTGACTCAGGGAACGTGTAGGGATTAAGCTGAGCTGCCTCATCGTCTGTGCATCGAGAATTTCAGCTCCAAAGTTCGGCAGGCTCGGGACCCGTCGAGAGGAAGAAGACGAAGTCGTGGGTCCTGGGCCGGGCCGACCCCCGGCCCGCGCCTTTTGATTTTGGGCCGCAGCTAATTAAATAATTATTGGATGATATTTTCTATGGTTGTGAATTTAATTAATTAAAACCTATGATTCCAATTTAAATAAAAATACATAATAAATTAATTAAATAATTTTAATTATACAAACCCAAATGGTATGATCCAATATACCATTTGAATCAGAAAAATTCAATGAATCTAAATATAAAATAAAATCTCAGATCCAATGGTTGGATTTAAAAATATTTGCCAATCTTCTTGCTGTCCTTAATTAAATCTTATATAATAATTTAAACTCCAATTAATGAGATTAAAGGCTATGATTGCTCCTTATACCCTAAGGAACAAGATCATACTCTTATGTTTAGTTTTGGATAATAAATTTTTTTAATCACCTTAATTAAGGATTAGTGAGTTTAACCTTAATTAAGTATTTGATTTGGGTGGGGATTGTTCCTGATGTCATATTAGGTCTATTAGAACCTAAGTGTAAGGTTGGATTGCCCTGGAGTGCCCTAATTTCACTAATCACCCTATTGGGCTTAATTAAGTAATTAGTGATAATTAGTTTAATTAAGTGGTCAAAATCTGAGATAAGTGAAACTCCTATCCTATTAATCAATAGGAAACACATTAAGATAGATTGGGATCAATTTGGATAAGTAAACCCTAACATCCCAATTCTTGCCTTAAGAGGGGCATTTTGGTCATTTTGACCAAAATGTGTTTAAATGCTCCTTAAAGCTTGGAAATCTCAATAAACTATCCTAAGGTAGATTAGAAATATTCTATGAATCCTTAGACTAATAGCAATGTTAATATGATCATTAATTCAAGAAATCTCCATTTAATCCCTAAGTAAGACACTTAGATCTTAAGTGATCTTATAAGAGTCATTTGGCATTAATCCTTGAATCTAATAGTTGAGATGATTACATATCACCCTAATAAGTTCAGTAAGGTTAACCTAAGAGCTTAAACTTAAAAGAATTGTAATTGGTAAAGTCTAAGTTAAAATCTAGCTTAAGGTCTAAAGTGATCAAATCTCAGATCCTTAGATCTTAAGTAGCCCTAAAAAGGTCAATATGAGTTTAATGTTAAACTAATGCATAGAATTGTCAATTTCAACCTTAATAAGCTCCTTATAGTTTAACTATGAACTTAGATTCTAAAAGAATTACAAATGAAAGCTCTTAAGATAAAACTCTAATTTAGAGATCTAAAGTGATCAAACCTCAGATCTTTAGATCTTAGATCTTAGACTTAGATCTTCAATTTGAAATTAAACCATCTCCTATTGAAATTCTTTAATGATTGATTATTTAATCTTTTGAAACCTTTCATGTGGGTATAGGATGATTCAACCAATAAGATAATGAAATTATCTTAAAGATTGAATATATATCTTAGATTCTTAAGTTCTTAATTAATTATTTTATCTTATAATCAGTAGAATAGCCTTTCACTAAGTTCTTAGTTCCTGAATCTTTCAGCTTATAGGATCTTTTACCTTTAATTTGGTCAATAAGTGTGAACCCTAGATCCTAGATAGAATATTACCTTGGATTTGGGAATTTGAACTCAACATAAGGTTTAAGTTCTAAATCCTTAAATCTTGATTTACTTAATCAAGATTTGGGTAAGAGAGTAAAATATAAATTAATTAGGTCGTTGATTTACCTACTTAAACCATATAGTCATCACATGATTTTGGATTATAACTTGTTAAGTTCTAATGTTAACTTTAAGGGCGTAAATCTGAGATTCTACTCGATAGCTGGATATTGGAGATCCTAAACTTGTACCTTCTCAGAATAGTTAGATTGGGTAATTAGATAACATCATATATCATATAATCTAGATTGAGTCTCTTGCTTACTTTGAATATATTGCTTTGCTTACCTTGGATATTAAGCCTTATTCCTTGAGCATAACAGGAAAACTTAGGATATGGATGATACATCCTAAGTTAGTATTTGAATTGCATATCATTCAGTTTTGTCTTGTTTGCAGTTGGTAGAATATATCCTAGCTTAGTCTACCTTTTTAGTAGTAGTATTGTATAGACTGGACTCAGACCTGGCATATTTGTATGGCTAGGCTGGGGATTGATTAATTGATATGGGAGGCCCTATATGGCCTATTGGCTAGTATGGCAGTACTATGTCTTAGGCTTATTGCTACTTTAGCTAGATTGTATTGTTTTCTGATTTGCTTTGCCACTTGCTTCAGTGGCCTTATTTTCAGTATTTGCTCGCTTTTCCACATGTCTCAGTGGCTTCATATTTCCTAGATTGCGCGCTATGCCACATGTCTCAGTGGCTTTTATGTTCTTTTCCTGTTTTTAACTAGCATGTTGTATGTATACTCGTATGGCTTACTTATGTATATTGGCATGTTTAGGATGCTAAAATTGCACGTTTCAGTAGTTGTGTTTCTTTTATATACTCAGCATATGTTAATATGATCATAAGCATATTAGGTTTAGAATTGTACTGTAATTATTGGTTCTTTTAGCTTTTAGTCTCACCTTATTTATTTTGCATTGTATGCTGGCTATAAATGAAAAGTTTATAGTTACCCGTTTATTTTATAGTTAAAAATGTGATATCTTTAAATGTTTAGTTCATTAAAATAGCCTAAAATATGCTTAGACAATTGTCTAATTGTAACCTTTTTATTTTGTTGGCTGTGGCCCTGGCATTTGTGATACCGACAAATGTCAGATTCAGACGTGTTCGTGGGCAGTATCGCGGAGGAGGAGCAGGTTCAGGAGGAGGACTATGCTACTACTATTTAGTTAGATATTGCCTTTTTATTTCAGTGAGATTGAGAGATATTTTTCATTCCCTTTAAACTTCAGTTTGTAATAATTAATTTTGGATGTATTTTATTTCTGCATTGTGACGAGTTACTCTGTTGCATTCTCTTTTCTACTGTGTATGCTTGGGGATGTTACTCTATTATTTACTGCTTCTGCCACTTTGATTTCTATATATTGATGAATGTTATAGCACTTGGTGACAAGTCCTTAGCTTAAGGCAGGTTGGGTTTACCTAACTTTACTTAAGTTGGGGATTTACCACGGTTGGAGCACCATACTTCCTTGTTGTCAGTACGGGGGCCCCACAGTTGGTATCAGAGAACACCATAAGGTGTTAGAATGGGATCTATGATTCCTTTCTACCTAATAGACCATTCTTCTAAAATACAAGCATCAATATAAGTGACATCCATAACATAGTAGTGTCAATAACTCTATGCAAAATAAAAGAGGAGAATAGTCCCATCCTAATAAACTAGTCATCTGGAGTCTAACACAAATGTAATAAAATTCTGTCCTCGGAGTCAAATGGATTCTGAAGAGTCCGATATAGACTATTATCAGCGTGCCTTCAGGAGAGTTTAGAGCTGTAGCTTTAAATGGAGGCAAGAAAGCAACTGGCAGATTGAAGGGGTGTCAGCAAAAGGAATTTTGATTCTGGAGAAGGTTCTACAGCAAGCTGTATATCGAGGGCTCAACTTTCCCATATACGCACAAGAATGGTTGAGCCGAGTTGAGTCCATTCTGATACACATAGAGTATCCTGAGTCACTTTATGTAGATATTGTGACAGACCTGATGGTGGACTACGCTAGAGTTTGGTGGTATGAGACCATGGCAAGGCTCGAGAAGAAATGTAATAGGAATGGACACTTGGTGGTCGAAGGTATTTTATTTCTTTTATAAATGATTACTCCATATTTGTATGGGTGTATACTTTGAAGAGCAAAGCAAATGTATTAGAGATTTTCAAAAACTAAAAGAAGATGGTGGATAATCAAATAGGCATGAGAATTAAGATGATCCGATTGAACAATGGTGGAGTATTTACATCTGATTCTCTTATAAAGGAATGTCAAGATTTAATAATTGAACGTCATTTCACAGTAAGAGAAACACCGCAGCTGAATGGGGTAGTATAGCGAATGAGCCATACCTTGGTGGAAAAGTTGCAGTGTATGTTGTTCAATGCTGAGTTGGAGAGAGTTTATTGGGCGAAGACCTTGGACTATGCATGCTACTTGGTGAACTGTTTTCCATCTATAGCACTAGATAAGAACACTTCAATTGAGTTATGGTCTGGACATCCTACTATAGATTATGATCAACCGAAGATCTTTGGCAGCCTAGCTTATTATCATGTCAGGAAGGATAAGCTTCAACAGTGGGCTAGGAAAGAAATTTTTGTGGGCTTTCGGTGCAGAGTGAAGGGATATAAGTTGTATAATCCAGTTGATAAGAGGAATGTGGTGAGCAGAGATATCACATTTGATGAAGATTTTTTTTTGAGATTAAGGAGTTCTCATCATGTGGAGGATAATATAGAGACTCCTATAAGAAGGGTGAGAGTGGGGTTTGATGCCACCCTATTTGTTCCATAAAGAACCTTACATCACATCAAGGATACTTTTATATATGAAGACCACATTGATGATGATGAAGAAAAAACTAGAATTGATGGTGAGGCTCCAGTTCAAGAGTCAATTATTAGAAATAGACTTAGAAGTAATGCACCTCAACAGCTAGTATGGCTCAGAGACTACGTCACATATGCATTGCACCTCAACATCCGGAGGGAGGCTAGATGTGGCTGAAGGGGACCGGAGTGGGTGGTCGGAAGCAGAGGATGCGGCAACTGGCAGGTGGCTAGCTGCTTGTTGAGCTAGGGTGCGCTGAGGCAAGTTGGCTATTGGGAAGAAGATAGGGGGGAGGTTATATATAGGAAGGATGGAGGGAGAGGGAGAGGGGAACGACTGGCCAGTTGACCAGAGTGGCGTGTGTGTGAATCGCATGGTTCAGCTCTAGTAGAGGGACATGGCTTGCACATGGACAGAGCCTGCTCGTGTCGGGGAAGGGGGGAAAAGGAAGGAAAATTAAATTTAATTAAAATTTTTGCATTTTTCTTGCATTCGATTTTCAAAAATAATGAAACTTGACATATAAGCGTATTACGATGAGATAAACACCCTTGCCCTAAAAATTTTCCATTTGAAGTAATATTTTATTTTATATTAATTTCTGAAGTTTGAAACCTCAAAAGTTAATTACGATTGAATTAGAGTTCCGAATTTGATGAAACTTTTATAGTAGCATTTAAATAAGTCATAATGAGTTTCTGTAATCATCAAGTATATGCCTATGGTGACCCATCGCTGGGTCAGCATAATTAATCTAGTGTTATGTGCTCACTCCCCATGATCATATTAAGGTTTAGTATAATAGTATATTTAGAGACATATAAAATACACACTTCCATATTCATTATAACATTCAGAAATACAAAAAAAAATAAATGAAATATATTCATTACAAATATAATAATTGTCTTACAAAATCTATTACACATTAAGTAAAAACTTAAAACTTTTAAAAAATCAGCTTCTAAGTTGCTCCATCATGTATTAGCTCCTGCTCATAGACTTGATCTAGAGATTTTTTCTATCACACACACACACACACATATATATATATGACAGGGCGAACCAAAAAAAAGAAAAGAAAAAAAAAATTTAATTAGACACAAAGGTCTAAGAAATGTTTGTAAGATATCAAAATTTATATTTAAGCAGCATGATTTTGCATGAAAAGCCTATATAAATAAAATATAATATTTAAGTATGATATGCTTACAATTATAAATATAATATACATATTTAAGATTTGAGCTCGTTCTAAAAGAAAATACAGTAATATATAATATTTATTATGTTGGACAAAGTTACAAAATAACTGAGGAGTTAGATATGTCTATCTAACTATCTAAGATGTGGATTTTTGACTAATTACATATTCTCCTTCAAAGGCCATATGTGTAGTTGTGACAACCCCAATATTGAGAAATCACTAAACTCAATATTGATATGTCACTATAATATCTAATACTAGATTAGAAGGAAACTAATCCAAATCATTAGATATTGTATTTGGCCAAGTATTCAGAAAAGGGTCTTAAGTTAAGATATAACAAATTTTTTGAAAATATTACATGAAATATGTGTGAAAATATTAATTTAAAAATATATGATATGAGTACTTGCAAATTTAGATGTGAGGATATTAAAGATTAGTATATGATATATGAGTGTATATTATGTAATGTAAGTATAAATCAATTCAATCTTATGATCTCTCCTAAATAATCTTAAAAATTTTGGCATGACTTCTACTATATTTGGTCAAAAGTACACCTACATTATCAACATATAAGTTTTCCATTCTAATGGAAGATTAATTAAAAAGATAGTAACCTAAAACTAATATAAATTTAATCTGTTACATGGGATTGCTTATTTCCAATTCTAATATAAAGTCAATCCATTATATGGGATTGCTTATTTCCAATTCTAATAATTTGAATCGAGAAAATACATATGTAGCAAATATCTTATCTAGGGTATATACATTCCACATCATTCACTACATACAAGAGAAATGAGGAATTAACAATAATTCTCAATTTTAGTATGCAACTACTCTCCAATTTAATATGCAAAGTAAATATGCAGCTAAGGATTTATTTAATATTCATTCACATACATCCATTCATCTCAAACCAAGCATTTAAGTATAAGAATCTAAACTCCAGCACAAGCATAGTAAATGAAAAAAGAATGACTTTAATTATTATAATCCAACATTAATTAAAGGAAATAAAGAAAATAAAACTCATACTTATATAAATATTAAGCTAAATTAAGTCCTTATAAGCGGAAGCAACTAGCTTATTGTTGCGCCCCATCCCGTCGCCGCGCGCAAAATACGAGTATAATTCATAAGTTGGCGGCGGAACGGTGCGCTACTCGGGAGCGGTGGGCCTTACAAGTAAAACCCATCGTCCCAAATAGGCTAAAGGAACAGAGCCATACTTAAGGATGCTGACTCGAACCCTAAGAGTAGGCTCGAGAGCCAATACCTAAGATAAGAATGGAGCACTTATCTTAGGTATTAGACTTAGTACGTACATAAGGTGCAAGGGAGGAGAGAAGAACCCATGTACATTACAAAATATATCAGCGTTTCCAGTACGCTGATCACATCACAATACTATGTATAGTAATATAACAGAGTGCGGAAGCTAAAAGCATATCATCCAGAATACATTTGTCTCAAGCAGTAGAAAATATATCTATCTCAGAAAAGAAAAGTGAAAAATATATCCAGAGTTTTATTACAAACCATAATAATGCAGAATATAAAGAGTCTAGCTAAAATACTGGATGGAACTAGAAAGTAAAAGTAAATGCTCGATCCCCTATAGCTCCTAGTGCTCCTCCTGATACTCTAGGACGTCTTCCTGACCTGTCTCCAACAACTGGTCAGGATCTAGCAAATTGCCAGATCCCAAAAGTACCTCGTGTTAGACAAGAAGTCTAACACATCGAAGCTAGCTATACGAGCTAATCTAAATATAATAAATATGCAGAACATAAAGTAAAAATGCAGGAAAACTGTAAAGCATCAAATAACTGAACTGTAAGAACTAAGTAAAGAAAAACTGCATCAAAACCAAGTACTGAAAATACCTAAAAATGTCAGATGCTGAGAAGGATGCTATAAGCTGCACTATATGCTACTGAAACAATGCTCACAGATATGCTATATCACGGCATATCACAAAACTATCACTGAAGGCTTATGAGTCGTACGGTCCAATGTAATCACAATAGTTAGGAAGTCAGTATGGTGACGCAGATGCACCCTAAAATTCCCCAGTCTGTGTATATACATTCCGTATCTCATACTGTATCACTGATAACCATATGTCACAACAGAAGGAATGAGGTCAACTCATGCTTATGCTTCATGTTTATGCCATTATATGATATGAAAGGAAAATCCAAACAAATCCATGAAGAATATAGAAGAAACATAAGTGAATCCTAAATCTCCACTGTGCAGAATCCTGCTAAAAGGATTCTGACTCCAAATCTCTAGATTGATATTTAGTTAAAGTTATTTATTTACTTCAAAGATCACTGGGCAGGGTGATTGTATATACATATTAAATATGCTGTAAAGATAGGACACAACATTTAGTTTGATTACACCACCCTAATAAAGCGATCTTCATTAGGAGGCACCATCTGATGATGATTTGTAGCTCAAACTAAGCATTTCGTCACTAACCTCACAATCATACTTAGTGTCTTAAGGAAGGTAATTCCCTTTTTTCTTAGTTTCACTTAAGCCATACCTAATGAAGCGATCTTCACAAGGAGGCATTGCCCGATGGCAACTGTCCTTCAATAAAACTAAGAAATGGATACTCATTTAATACACTCTTAGGGTTGATTGATTTATTCTAAGCGAGGTTATGTCCTCCTAAGCCCGCAGGATAGCAACAAAGACAAATCTTACTTAGAGTGACTCAACCAATCCAGATTATTACTGGGGACCAGTAATATGGGTATACTATACTACACTTACACAATAATCATGGTTCCATCAAATCTATTTAATAGAACAAGGATTTATCAAGAATACAAGTCTTAGACTAATAGGTAAGTCCTATACAAGGTTTCACCAATCTAATGTGATCAGTGATCACTTAATATGGATTCTACCACAAGGAGATGTATCTCTTCTAGTGTCTTAAGGGATTACTACCATAAGGAGAATTGATCAAGCTCTAAAGTGAAGGGATTTTCTATACTTCTACCTCAAGGATTCATACAAGGCCTCTTACCTCATGATATATGAATTTAGGTCTTTTAGACAATTTAAGATGATCTTATGAAGAGAGCATCAAGATCTCTTCTTTAGATGCTGCTATTAGACTATCAGGTTCTGGTTTATTATTAGATTTAAAATGATTATATCAGATGATGGAATCATCTGATTATACTTAGACTAAGATTATGGGGTGTAAATCAAACATATTGTTAAGGATTTGATCACTTGTTAAATCAACGTAGTATTAAAGATCTTATTATGCAGGTTTATTATTTAAGAGAAAATCAGGGATCTTAAGGTCCGATTCAGATTGTGAAATCACAAGGATTATTATTATCCTTACTTTGTCTAATTCAAATGTTTAGAATCAATAGTAAATCAAATGCATTATTGGAAAATATTCAATTCAAAGTCTTGTAATCAATATAGTTAAGTTAGGGTTGTTATGGTTTTAGATTTGCCTTAAGTAGATTAGGGCTTGACTCCTTCTCAAATCTTAAGTCAAATCAAGTGTATATTTAAAGATCAATGTCAAATCAGTAGATTAATTATGCATTATTGGTGGCAATCCTAGATCTAGATCAAGTCTTAAAAGCTTGATCCAAAATCTTAGGATTTCTTAAGTTAATTAAGATATTTAAGATTCTATAGTTTTAAGTTGATTCAAGTTTATAAAAGGTGATTTCATTTCATTTAGGTTACTATTATAAGCCAAAATAATAATTAGAGTCAAATAAATAGTGGTTGCTTAGAGCTAACCAAACCCTAATTTCAAGCAAAAAGGATAATTTCATAAATAAAAATCCAACCATTCAAATTACATAAAATTTGGCATGCAAGTCCTAATTAATCATACAAGTAATCAGAGACTGAGTTTGATATGATCCAATGTGTATAAACCCTAAAATTCACTAAATATAATTTGACAAGATTAGGGCATAACTACATTTACAAAACTCAAAAAAATGTTATACTTGGCATATGCAATCTACTTAACATTAGTGAACTAATAGCACCCTAAACATGCAATTTGGATAAGTAAGTTTGCTAATCTACCCTAATTAAGACTCACTATAATTAGGCAATAATTAAAGATCTAGCCATCAGATATATGATTTTATTTTATATTTAAGTTTCTGAGATTTTTCTGAACATTTTCAGATATAATATCATAAAATTTTAACCAGTGGATTAAAAGTTTTTAAGAAAATACATTCTGTATTTTTATTTAAACAAATTCCTATGATTTGATTAATCGAATTATTTTCCTCAAGGAAAATAATTCCATTAATTCGATTTAATTAAACGGCTCGGCCCGGAATCGTAAACGCGCGGGTCGACCGGGGCCCGGGTGACTCGGCACTGTCGCACTGCGCGGGTCATGGGTTGACCCGGCCCGCACAGTGTCGTCGTCCCCGATTCTTCGTCCCGCGGATTTGGCCGATTAGGAGAAACCTAATTGCCAAATTCCGGCGCATCCGGTCCATGGATCGGTCAGCATTCGATTGCTACACCATCACCATGTCCAGACGCGTCGATTGGGACCTGAAGCCCCTTGTGAGATGGTCTGGATCAGCCGGACCTTACTCACCCGAGGTGTTCGCCCTTTGAGTTACTGTGGGGAGATAATTCTCCCCACAGAGACCTTGCCAGACCCCAGGCTCGATCCCTACACCATCAGGGTGGTGAGGCAGATCGAAGCCCTCTGGTCTGGAGGTCTGGGGTAGCCTGGATCGCCGGGTCCTTACTCGACCGAGGCGATCCAGAAGGAAACTAGCCCGATCGATTGATTCAATCGATCGGGGCTAGCTCAAGCCCTAAGTACGATACGGCTAAGTTCAAAACGACAATGAGAACATAAACGCATCAAATGGAATAGGATTCGAGCCTTATTGACTCGATTCCTGCAACTGGGATACCTGATTTTCGACGGATTGGAAGACGGATCGTGGCTCGCTGCTGCAGGGACTCTGGAAGCTCTTAGGGTCCTGAACTCCAGGAGAAACCCTCTATCAGCGGTTCAGGAGCACGGGAGCGCCTGGGTGAAGCTCCGGGACTTTGGCAATGGCGACAAATTTCAGAAGCTCCAATTGATCAGCAAGGATAAATTGAAGCAGACCTGGGGATATTTATAGGCTTGGCTGAACTTAGGGAACCTTCTGGAGCCACTGGCTCAGGCTGGGGTGGCCCGAGAGGGCGGGCCATGGCCGAGCTCTTGAAATTCCATATTGAGCTCGGCCGGGCCACAAGGCCCAATTGGGGTCTCATGGTGTTTAGGGGAAGACCAGCAACGGTTTGCTGAGCTGGAGGCGCGCGTGGGGGACAGGGGAGACCACTGGCAGTACGGGGAATCTTCCCTGTCGGGCGCAGCTTGGCGAGGACGAAGATCCACAGTGCAGGTGTGCTGTGGACAGTCTGATGCATCGATCGGGAAAGCGCGACGGTCCTGATCCTCCGGATCCTAACGGCAAAACCAGATTAAATCTGCGCCACAGGATCATTAGGGTTGATCTAATGGCAGAGCCGCGATTCTCATCCTAGTCGTCAGATGGAAAGGCGCGACGGCTAGATTTGAGGGATCTCATTGTCGCGTGACCCGGGCTCCGCAGCGGGTCACCCGCGATCCGCACAGCAGATCCTGACTGTTATATTAGGTATTAGGGTAAAAATGCAATTATGGAAAGTTATAAGCCCTTAAGTGCAATTAAACTATTCTAAATTAAATTGAATTATTGCCCAAATGAGTTCCAAATTGCACCAAAATTTCACCCTTAGCTAATTTGGGGGTGAGGAATTCAAAAATGGAATCAGATTTTAATTCTGAGATCAAAATATTTTAGGTCTAGACTAGGGCATCTAGACTGATCAAATTGAAATTTTTAACTTAGAGAAGTCCAATGGACTTCAAATTTTCCAAGTAGGCTTATCTTAATTTTTTAAAAGCAATGATGCTAAAAATTGAATCAATCAACATTTATTTTGCATGGTAACAACCTAGGGTTGTTACACTTATGCACTTGGTCCAGCTCTACTAGCCTCCAAATGCACCTGATTTATCATATTTTGGCATTTAAATGTGATATGGTAAAGCTAAGAAAGAGAAAATATTGTTATACTAAACAGTCTAAGTACAATTTAAGATTAGGCTAAGCATTTTATAATTCATTTAGATATCACTACTAGTTATAAAATTTACATAAGCAAGGGTGCCAAGTGTAAACATAGAAGTATGGAAAATGGAAGTAAGTAAAAGTAAGAAGAAGTAAAGTAAGTAAAAATACTCACATAAATTAACATTCTAACCTGCAAGTAAAGCAAGGTAAAGCATCTTAAATAGGCTAGAAAAGTACTAAAGTGTATATGAAAGTAAATGAAATAAAGTATATATATGTTCAAGTAAAGAAAAGAAATAGTGAAGCATTTAAATGTGATTATAAAAACATTCATTGTAACCTAAGTAAACTATAAATAAGTAAAGTACAATAGTAAAACATTGAAAAATGTATAGCATAGAAATTAAGGAAAATCTTAGACTATTAGTTTAAGATTGACATAGTCTCTAACTATGGAAAGTAGCACAGCTAAAAGCTATGATGAGTCTTAACAATCAATAAGATTGAAGAAGATCTCATATTTTAAATGATTAAAGTTGTTTAAGAAAGTATTCATTCTACAGGAAAATACAGAATGAAGCGAGGAGTTAAACATTTCTATTTAATAAGTAAAGGAAAATAAGGTCAAATAAAATAACACTCACATTCACCCTCTGAGAATGTGAGGTCTCCTTATTACTCCTTATTAGCCTTCCCTTGGCTTAACCATCAATGTAAGCTCCTATAGTTATTAATGTGAAAGTTTTATTCATGCACAATATCTTATATGAATGATTCAAATGAATAAGGTTCAAAGCTAAGCAAGCATTCAAGGAAAATTCAATAATTGTAACTAAGTTATATAATTTTAATGATCTACTTAATGATTGGAGCTAATTGAGCTCTGAATTAACTTTGAATATTAATCTCAAATTAATTATAAATAATAGTAGTAATTAGGGTTTTGAAAATAATAGTTTCATTCCATTCTTATGAGATGACAATTTAGTTTATAAGTATAACAATATAATTAAAAATTTGTTATATTATAGTCCTAAACTATATGGTTTAAATAGGTTAACTAAATCAGAGTTTAGGTGATTAGTAAGGAAGGATTGAGATTATAAAATTAACATACTTAAAGAAAATAGAAGTTAAGGTTTAATTCATTAAAGTTCTCTAGCTAGGTTGTAGTGGAGGATCTACCCAAATCAAATACTAATCTAGCTAGGTTATAGTAAAATGAAAGGTTTAAAGTAAATAAAAGAAGGGATCAAGAACTACAAGTTCTATATTTTCTAATAGTTAAAAGTTAAGGAAATTAATAGGATTCCTAAACTACCCTAAATGAATTAGAACTCCTATTACTATCTCTTAAAAAATTCAAGCGAAGACTTTAAAGATTAGGATGAATAAACTAAGCTTTAGTCTAGTCATTAAAGGCTAGTCCTAATTGATTCAATAATCTACAATTATAAAAGTATTAAGGCTAACTACTTTTAATGGATGTAATAAATAGATCTAGGGATCAACTATAATTCATATTTAAATCAATCCTATGGTTTCTATCTTAGGGTTAAAAGGTGAATCAAGCACTTTGTAATTGATTCAAATATCTAGAATAATGAAAACTAAGCTCAAACATAAGTAATATAAATTGACATGGGGAATAATAAATATAATATGTTAACTATCCTAAGGTTTTAAAATACCTAAAACATTCCCTTTAAGAAATTAGATTTTATCACAATAACACTAATTAAGAGTCAACACCCAAAAATCACTAATTATTGTCCAATGGAAATAATACACATATAAATAAAATTCTTATAATATAAGGAGAAAAATAATACTAAGTAGGTTAAATTTGGACAATATTAGAAATTTAGAGATTCTGGAACTTCTAATTAGGGTTAAAAAGTGATTAAAAAAATTAGGGCTAAAATATTAAATTTTATTTCATATTAATATTCTCCATATTTTTGTGAGTGAAATGAACTATTTGATCATTTAATTTGGACATTAAATGATCTAATTATGTCACATGAAATGATAAAATTAATTTATAATAAATTAATTAATCTTAATTATTGACTAATTAAAATATTTATCAAAACAAAAAATTAAATTGCATATTATTAATCTACACATTTTTGTGATCAAAATAAATAAATGTTTTTCAATTTATGAATGAAATGAAATTCATATTATATAAATTGTTAATTTCATTTAATGTATTCTATTATCTTAACTATCCTCTTAATATTAATTCGGCGCCTAATATTAAAAGCGATTGCCACGTGTCATAAAATGGTGGCGCGGTTCAACATTTGATGAACTACCCAGTTCAAGGACATTGACCTTTAGACCGTCTTCGTCCCCGACTAAAATCCCGCGAATAAGGATTTAGGGCATCAGCGCAAAGGTGTTGCAAGGCTCCTCACGGCGTATAAATACCTTGAAAGGATGAGTATCTTGCTGTCTAATGTCTATACTTGACATTTTTTATCTAAGATTTCACCTAAGGTGTAAAAATATGATGCCCTAAATTTACCCCTACTCACATTACAGAGCAATTCATATAATAGATCAACATAATTTAAATCATTTACAAGATAGCAATTGTCTTAAACGATAATCTAAGATGAAGGCTTCTAAATTACAAGATCAACATTACACTGAATATTAAAACAAATTTTAAACATACAGCAAATGTGAAATGAGGAAGAGAATAGATTCGTTGTTCACCAATCTTAATTTAAGAGTAGATTTACTCAATCCATTCTAGTTAATAAGAGTTATTAAGAATTAGTATAGAAATTAAATTTTGAAGCAGAAATAGAAATTTAAAAATATGACTTACTTCCTTTTAATTTAACTATACAATTCTTAAATCATTCATATAAGCTAAGCAAAGTTATTCTAATAAATTAGGATTCACCGGCATACAAAACTAAAGAAAATTCGAGTGAGGTATGAAAGTAATGTACCTGATTGATCACTCCGATTAGCGACGTCCTGGTTAGGATTGGCTCTGGCTCTTCCTTTTTATCACTCTTCCTTACTCTCAAACCTCAAGCTGTTTTTCTCAGGCCACCGAATAATGGAGATATCCGAAAATAAAAAGAAGAAATTGAGAGTTTGGAAGAGGATAAAGGTAGAGGGAGGCAGATGGGGCGTCGTACTCCCACTACCTCTGGCATCTCTGCAATCGTGCGAAAATAAGAAGAAGACGAGTAGGGTATTAATCATGACCGTTGGATCGTAAAGATGATCCAATGGTTAAATCCAAATTTCATTGAATTATCATCTCATCCTAGAAGGATAAGATCAATAGCTCATGATTAGAAAGGTTCGCTGAATTGTGTTCTGCATAATACAACGGATCTTCGTTGTTCGTTAAAATCCATTTGAATAATTTAAATAATAATTATATTATTAAATTTAATTGCATTATTTAATTAATTAATTAAACCTATTTTATTAATCAAAATTAAATAGCCAAACACACTCCAAAAAATCCCAAAATTTCACCCTTACCTAATAGAGGTGTGGGGAACTCAAAAATAAAATTGGATTTTTGATCGAAGGTCAATTTAATTATCTTGATTTCCTAAGTATTTAAAATATTATTAAAATATTTGGGGAAAATTTAATGACTTCCAAACACTTCTAAAATACCACCCCTAGCTAATTTGGGTGTGGTGAGTCCAATGGTGGACTTTATTTTTTATTATGAGGTCTAAATAAATTAGGCATTCTCAAAATTATCAGAAATTATGAAATGTTGGAAATTGTCAAATGATCTCCAAATTGTATGAAAATTGAAATGGAAGCTCCTAATACTATTATAAGACTAATGAAAAAAGATTATAGTCAATTAAGTCACTAATTGATATGTAACAATACTAGGATTGTTATAATAGTCTCCTTATTTCCCTAGATATTAGCTTTTTTGGCCTAACTTATTATCTGTACAGATCTGAGATCAACCTGAATGAACCCATAATATTGATTTCTGATTATTTATTTCAAATTATGAGCACAAAATCTTATATAAATATCAAAGTGGCTCAAAACTTAAAAGCAATGCAAAAGTAGCAAATGAAAGAATAATATATTTCATTTTATGTTAGTAAGAATATCAATATTAATATTATATTTTTCATTTATCTTTATACAATAAAAAAATTTTTATTATTATTATAAGTAATATATATATATATATATATATAAATGAAAGTTGCAAAATTAAGAAATATATACATATATAGAAAAAAATGATGGAAATGAAAGTTACAAAAATTAGGAAATATATACATTTATAGGGGAAAAAAAGACAGAAATGAAAGTTATAAAATTTAAGAAATTTTTTTTTCATCCCCCCCACTTCCTCCCCCTGATGAATTCATTTTCAAGTGGCTTTTTCTTCTGATGAATTCTTTCATTGTACTATTACAATTGGGATGTGGCGATGAGAGGCCCCGTACCCTTCATGGCTATACAAATGCTAGTATTAACATAATAATGAGGAGTACGATCTCCAACTGTGACAAATCCCAAATTTAAGTAGAGTCAGGTATGACCCAACCCACCTTAAGCCGAAGACTTGTCACATGAAAATAGACAAACAAGCATCAAAATATCAAAGTAGCAGAAGCAAAGCAAGAA
This sequence comes from Gastrodia elata, assembly GCA_016760335.1. Taxonomy (NCBI): domain Eukaryota; kingdom Viridiplantae; phylum Streptophyta; class Magnoliopsida; order Asparagales; family Orchidaceae; genus Gastrodia; species Gastrodia elata. Next base: position 96,334 of record JACERR010000044.1, on the reverse strand, counting down.
ATAATATCTACATCACATCATAATATAAAAGGTAAGATAATAACTCAACTCAAAAGTGCAAAAAGTAAATACATTTAAAATATGAAATTATTATTACAAACTGAATAGTTAAATGAAAAGATCTCTCATCCTCACAGCAAAAGCAAAGTCTAACTAAGCAGCAACATAAAGATCCTCCTCCTGTCCAAGCTCCTCTCCAGAAGAACCACCGATGAACAACTCCAAATCTGACATTTATCGGTATCACAAATGTCAGGGCCCCAGCCAACAAAAGAAAAATGTTACAGTTAAACAAATTGTCTAAGTATATTTTAGGCTAATTAAGTGAAGTGAACATTTAAAGATATCACATTATTACTTTAAGTATGCAAGTAAATTAAAGTGCAACAAGCTACAATGAACAGGATAGTTATAAATTAATACTTGTAATTAACAAGCAAAGTATGTAGAATAACATACCATAAATGAAGCTGAGTAAGGTAGGGCTAAAAGTATAAATAACTACAAATTGCTAAAAGTAAACTCATCCTAATATGATTATGGTCACATTAATACATGCTGATTACTTAAGAGAAAAGTTGTACTAAAATAAGTAGAACTGAATATATATAAAACTAGCATCCTAAACATGCAAGTACTGAATGAAAGCTGAACTAAATTAAAGAACTGAAATAATTATAAAAATATGCAGAAAACTGTAAACTAAAAGCCACTGAAGCATGTGACAAGCGAGCCAAAGCACTGAAACTGAACTAAAAGTAAAAGCATGCTTAAACATAGTACTACCATAATAGAACTAAGTCATATAGGACCTATGAACAAAAAGTTGAACATGTATCCATCCTAGGCATCATCATAGCTAGGTCTGAGTTGAACTTATAGAATAAGATATATATCTATCCTAGCCAAGCACCTGACTAGGTCCAAGTCTATTCTATAATAGAACTGGTACTGAGGAGGTAGACTAAATTAGGACACACTCTATTGAACTGAATGTACTGAATGAACTAAATAATGTTTATGCTGTTCAAATACTAACTTATGATACATCATCAATATCCTGAGTTCACTTATTAAGTCCAAGGAAAAAGACTCAGTATACAAGGTGTGCGGAGAAAGAATAGTGAAAGTAAGAAAAAGACTCTACTAAACTGATGAGATATCTGTTGTTGTCTAATTTAATTCGTTCTAACTATTCTGAGAAAATACAAGTTTAGGATCTTCAATATCCAGCTATCGAGTATAATCCCAGATTCACAACCTTAATATTAATATTAGAACTTAACAAGTTCTAATTCAAAATTAGATGACGATTATAAAGATTAAAGTAAATAATTCCATGGCTTAATTATTCTAAATCTTGATTATGCTAATCAAGATTAAGGATTATAACATCTAAGATTATTACCCAGCTTAATTTTAGCTTAACCATATTTTAATTAAGTTTATATAGCCATTAGAATCAATCCATAAATATTTGGTGCGATTCGGAGCTAAATTAATTATTTTGAATTATTTTAATATTTAATTAATTAGAAAATTGAGGTATTTAATTTGACCTCAAAATTAAAATCTGACTTCGCTATTGTGATTGTCACCCCCAAAATAGCTAAGGGTGATGATTTGGACGCATTTAGAAGTCATCAGATTTTTGTGAATATTTTAATATAATTAAATACCCCGGAAAAATAGGATAATTAAATAATCGTCAGAATCAAAATCCAACTTCACCGTTGAATTCCTCACCCTCAAATTAGCTAAGGGTGAATGTTTGGGAATTTTTGGAGAGCATTTATTTAATATGGATTTTTAATAAATTAAATATTATGAATAAATAACTATTTATTCATTCAATTGCATTTTTCTCTTTCCTTCTTTTTCCTAATTTCCTTTTTTGGCTAGACATCCCCCTTATTTGACTCCCCCATCCTCTTGCATGCAAGCTGAGGACCATCTCCCCTCATTTCTCCACTTCTCTCCCCTCATAGGCCATGCATACCCCTCTCTTCTTCCTCTCCTTGTATTGATTAGGTATATCTTAATAACCAAATTGCATAAAACTTAAGCTTTTTAGAGTTATAATCAAGTGCTAACTCCTTTGATTTGATTTAGAATTTAGTTAGCCTTAATTACCTTCTATTTTATGTTATCTTTACATTTCTATATTTTCATGATATTATGATGTATGTTAAAGAACTTTAACATTTATTTGGACGCCTAGATGTGCTTAAATTGATATTAAACTATAAGTGAATATAAGAATCTTAAGAGCTTGATTAAGTAAATGATACTTAATCTAAATTTGAAATTTGAGATTAATAATACACCTGTAACACCCCGCCCCGTCGCCACGCGCAAAAGGTATAACAGATCGACGGCTGCGTGGCGCGCCACTCTAAGAGGAATATCTCGTCTCCCCGAACGGCTGTAACCAAACCCATCTGAAGGGCTGTTGACTCAACCTCAAGAAGGGTTAAGAGCTAATGCTTAAGATAAGAGTAGTATCATTATCCTAAGTATTAGACTAATACATATATTAGATGTAAAACACATGCGGAATCCAATATATGTATAAGATATCAGTATTTCTAGTATACTGATCACATCACAATACTAAGTATAAGTAATATATAATAGAGTGTGGAAGCTTAAAGCAAACATCCAAAAACATTCATCACAAGAGCTGTATGAAACATTTGTCTCAAAAAAGAAAAGAAAATACATCCAGAGTCATTACAAATAATTTACTAAAATACAGACATAAAAACTAAGTACTGAACTGAAATAAACTAAGCAGAAATGTAAAGCTGAAGAAGAGTCCACTAGTCCTCATGAATCTCCTGGGTGTCCTCCTGACCTGGCTCAATATAATACTCTAGATCTAGCAAATTGCCAAATCCCAAAAGTACCCCATATTAGACAATAAGTCTAACACATCGAAACTAATTTAAATAGTTCTAGTTATTCATTTAGCATTTACATAATATAAATAAAATTGCAGAAATACTGTAAAGATAACTAAAAGTATAAAACTATATAAAATTGTATAAAACTATACAAAACTGAAGTAAGGTAAAGTAAAGCTGAACTGTAAACTGAATACTAAAAGTAAACAAAAATAGTAATGGATCTGAAACTGAGTAATAGCATGTAAAACTATGATGTATGCCACTGAAACTGTGCATCTGAATATGCCACAATACTGTATGCTTCTGATATGCAACCAAAATCTCACTAAACAGCTATGAGTCGTACGGTCTAATGTATATATACATACAGTTGGGAACTACGATGCCAATGCATCCTGAAATTCTCCAATCAATGTATGCAACATTTTATAATTTATAAATTATCACTAATACTCATACATCATTACTAATACTTAACATCATGCTTATGCTCATGCTCATGCTTATAAGCTACATGAGATAAATCCAAAAATCCAAAAAATACTTTGAAATTTGATAATAAATTCAAGTTCTCCATTGTGCAGAATCCTCTCAAAATGAAGGATTCTGACTCATATATTCTAGTATCGATAATTAGTTCAAGTTGAGAGTTTACTTAAGGATCATTAGATGGGAAGATTGTATACACATATTTAGCATATTTGCAAGAAGGCGGTTCTTAACACTTAATTTGATTAAGCCACCCTAACGAAGCGATCTTCGATAGGAGGCATCACCCAATGGCAATTTATATCTCAAGCTAAGTCATTAAGTGTGGCGCCCCGCACCCTTAATTCGCCAAAGGATTAGGTTAAGGGTGGGGTGTCACTCTGGCTAACCCCTCACTAACCATTGGATTAGGATAGACTCCACAATCCACCTGATTAGGGAAGGATTAACACAGAATCAATCTAACAGTCACTATATAAGTAAACGTACAGAGTGCGGAAGTGATTTAAGGAAATATAAATTATCCAAGCATCACAGTATAAATAGCAAGAATAGAACTCAGAATATAAGCATACAATCCAAATACACAGTTAATATACATGTATTATTACATCACTTTAAAGTTTCAAATAATAAAAGAAAGTGCAAATACACTCATCCTCACATATAAAAGCTAAACAACGGCTTCTTCCACGGGCTCCTCCTCTGGGTATGGCTCCACTCCTAACTCCTGCTCATCTAACTGAAGAGGGTCTGCCATTGTCGATTTCACAATGTAGGGCCCCAGCCAAAAAAAAAAAAATCTGGTTAGACAATTGTCTAAGTACATTTTAAGCTGATTATTATAAATGTTATGTAATATCACCATTTTACTACTTCTAAGCAATAGTGTGTGTAAGGGAGTAGTAAGCAATACAAAAGAAAAAGGGAAAGCTATAAACTATTATCTATAGCTTAAGCAAAGGAAAGGAAAGAGGCTGAGACATGCCTCGCATACAAACTAAATAAGGAAGGGCATATAAATATACATAACTAAACAAGTGCTGTAAGAAAAATTCTACATCCTAAACATACTGGTGATCAACAAAAAATATGTTAATTAAAATAAACAACTCAGCAGTGGTACATATAAATAGCAGCAAGATTCTAATTTCCTAAATATATATAAAAATAGTACAAGGAAATAGCTGACTGAATAAAAATACTGAAAAGTAAACAACATCAACTGCATATAAAATCATACGTGTACAATCTGCCATACAGAAGAGAGCTACTTAGCTCACCAAAAAGGCTGAAGATCTTAGCACCAGTACGGCTAGGATGGTTCCTAGCACGATACGGCTAAGGCAACAACAATCAACATAGAAGGCCCTAACATAGTACGGCTAGGATGGTTCCTAGCACGATACGGTTAGGTCACCAATAGTCATACCGAAAAAATCCTAGCACCAGTATGGCTAGGACGGTTCCTAGCACGATACGGCTAGGGCAATAATCGGTATGATCAAAAGAACACTGAGAGGAAGCTCAAACACATCAAATCATTATCTTCTCATTAATTACTTTAATATTTTCACAAGGAATCTAAGGAGTCTCTATATTTTCCTAACATTTTATTCATGCATCAAAAATCTTGTATGATATGCTCAAGGGGATATGGCACAAAATCAAGGAATGCGTAAGCAACAAAATATCAAATAAAAGCAAGAGACTCTACTAAACATGGTGATATTATTTATTTTCTACTTAACCATTCTAACTATTCCAAGTTACACAAGTTCATGATCACTATTTTTCTATTATCGAGTGTAACTTAGAAACTCGTCCTTATAAGTTAAAAAGGATTAGAACTGATCAGATTCTAATCTAGTTCAATCAGATAGACGACTACGAGTTAAATCAAATAATCATAGTCCTAGTTTTGTGAATTTAGACGTTCTAACTAAGATCTGATCAAGATCTTCTAAGCCTATAGATTATGGATTAAATACTATGAGATTTAATCACATAATCCAAAGTGGTTAAGACCTAAGTTCTAGGTTTTATTCTATAAGTGATATACTAGTTAAGGCAAATCCTATTAAGTAATCAAACTTAGTATGATGAATCTCCTATCTTAAATCTAAAGTTAAAAAACAAAATAATCAGAACGAGTTGTAAAATAAAAGAAAGTCTAGAAACTAATAAAACCAAGTTTTCACCCATTGGATAACTCAATTTATCCAATGAATGAACTCTAACCTATGATCTAGTCCTAGTCTCAGAAAATGTCCTTAAGGTGTAGTGCTTAAGACTTAGTAGAAATTATTGGAATTTGACTTAAGGGTTGATTTCACTCACTTAATTGTTACTAAGATGATTATAATATTGGTCTTGGCATTCTGGAATATTATCCAAAGGGTAAGGGTACTTAATCCAATCTTATGGAAAAATGACCATTTTGCCCCTACTTAAAGGGTCAAAAAGTCAACTTTTGATTTGGGGGTCAAAACTAAGGTTTCTTTTTTTGAACTAATTCCTTACTGTCTAACTTGAAGATAGACAGTAAGTACGTCCAAATTGGACCTCAAACGGTTAAGTTATGACCAAAATGAAGCAAGTGGTAGTTTGGTCATTTACCTAGGATTCAAATCCTAAATATTATTTTAGTATAATGATGACACTGAAATTCTAGGTTAGATAGCTTCTTGAATTTTTGAATTTGGAGTTGATTTGACCAAGTTATGGCTGTTTGAAGTCTAGAGGAATTTTGGTCATTTTTCACTGAGAATTCTAGGGTTGACTTTTTGTCCTAATATCCGAATGGGAAAACTAGTACTGCTATAATGATGGGGCCGCTCTATTGAGCATTTTAAGACCCATATTGACTATGTTTCGATAACCGGGTAAAAAGTTATGGGGTCCTAAAGAGGTCCTAAAATGCTACCTCGTTATACATACTCCGAAATAAATTTTTACATTACGTTATTTGATTCCTTATATTTTTCTGAGTATTTTAAGACCTATATTGGCTATGTTTGCATCATCCTACAAAAAGTTATTAAACTTCTAATATTTACTATTCAAAAATACAATTTGAATTTTTTTACTATTCATTTATTCAAATTAAATGATTTTACTATTCATTCCTAAAGTTTTTATATAAAATTTCTGAGATTATTAATCCTTAATTAATCTGTGATTAATTAGGCTTAATTAACATTAATTAATCTATTATTTAATTAATTAAATTATATTTATTAATATTTTACTGTAGCAAAGTAATTAGCACTAATTATTATTTAATTAGTCTTAATTATCTGTTTATATTTATTTAAGAATAATTAAGTATATTTTACTGTTTAATAATAATTAATTATCCTAATTACTGTTAAAGTTAAAATAATCTTAAATTATCCCTAATTAATCTCTTAATTACACTTAATTAATTAAGGTTACTGTTTAAAAGTAATTAATACTAATCCTAATTTAATTAACCACTAATTATAATTAATTAATCATTAACAGTAATTAATAACACTAACAGTAATTTAATTAAATTTTAATTAACAGACAGTGGCCCCATTAGACACGTGGCACTGCCAGAGGCTTCCACGTGGCACTGTGGGCCCCACAGGGGCTGAGTCAGCTCTGTGACTGGGCAGTGGGCCCACCTGACACGTGGCACTGCCAGAGGCTGCCACGTGGCACTGTGGGCCCCACGGGGAAGCCGAACCGCCGCGGGTGACCGGGTAGTGGGTCCCACTTGACACGTGGCGGGCCCAGAGGCTGCCACGTGGCACTGTGGGCCCCACTGGGGAGCCGAACCGCTGCGCGTGCCCGGGCTGTGGGCCCCACATGACACGTGGCTTGCCGACTGGCTGCCACGTGGCGCTGTGGGCCAAACGGCTAAAGCCGAATGGTCGCAGGCTTCGGCTGGTGGGTCCCACTGGACACGTGGCAGGCCCAGAAGGCGCCGCATGGCTTGGTGGGCCCCACCCGACTGACGCAAACCTGGCTCGGGCGGGTCGAGCTCGGGTCGACCCGGCCCTACCCGGACTTCGTCTTCCTCGCAGAGACGGCCCGAGGGCGCCGGGCTAGGGCACGGCTTTTGCCGGCCTTCCCGGCGCTGGACCACCTCGGCCCGCACGGCCGACGGTAGCCCTCGACGAGGGCTACACGCCGGTGGGCGGACCTTCGCCGGAGGTGGCCGGGATCGTCGGCAAAACCTAAACCTAATCCTAGGTCTACGGGGCGAGGGGACGAGGCGGAACCCGAGATGTTCCAACCGTGATCTGAGTCGATCGGACCTGATCGAACTCGATCAGGTCCGATGGATCGACAATCCAGCCTAAATCCTACAATAATCAAGAGAAACATTGCAAATCTAACGGACGAGAGGGGGAGATCGGAGGTACCTCGGGTTCGACGGCTGTGGTGGCTCGGCTCGGTTCGGGCTATGCCGACTCCGGTTCACGTAACCGGAGACGGGGGGAAGCGAGAGAGCCTCTTAAAGGCCTCCAGACGGAGTAGCCGAGGCGGGGGAGGCCGCCGGTTGGGCAGGCGAGCGGCGGGCGCGCCGCATGGCTCGCGGGCGACGGGGCCGAGGACGATGGCCCCGGACCGTCCGATCCCGCGACACGCGGACGGCCCCGATCTGTCCGGACCGCGCAACGCGGATTGCAGCTGCGAGCCGTTGGATCCGTGCTGATCGGACGGTCCAGATGGATCCGTCCGATCGGACGGCGCCGTTAGCGCCATCCACTTAAGTTGACGGCGCCGTACGGCGCCGTCAATTAAATATTTTTTTTTTTTATAAAAAAAGATATTTTCCAGAAATTTTTGAACATGTTTATCCTAGCTAATTTGGGGTCAAGGAATTCAATGGCGAAGTCGGATTTTTGATCCGACGAGTATTTTGATACCTCGATTTCCGGGGTATTTTTATTATTAAAATATTCGTCGAAATTTCGACGACTTCCGATTCACACGAAAACTTCACCCCAATCTAATTTGGGGTCAAGGAACGCAATGGCGGTGTCCATTTTTCGATCGGAGGTCAAATTAAATAGGTCAATTTCTAGGGTTTCTGGATTTTCAGAAATTAGGATTCGATCCATTTGACTCATGATTTGAACTAGGTCTCAGAGGTTGACTCCAATTGACCTAATTAGCACTTATAATTGTGTTTAAGACTTAGGGTTAGTCCTAATCAACTATGGTAATAACTCGGGTTGTTACATTAAGATACCCCAACAACGACCACCCTACCTAGGGATAATAGGGCTTGATTGATGGATCAGAGTTCTTTAAATAAAAAGCCCTCGTCGATCGAGAAAGTATATAGATCTAAAACCCCAACTCTTAGGTACCGAGGAGGTTCAAAGTTGTAACAACCCAAGGTTGTTACCTAGCTTAATTTGAGCTTAATCATATCTAATTATTATTCTATTAATTTCATCTAGCTTTTAGAATCAAATCCTGAAGGTTTAGAGCAATTCATAGCTAAATCTAATATTTTGGATTATTTAATATTTAATTAATTAGAAAATTGAGGTATTTATTTTGACCTCAAAATCAAAATCTGACTTTGCCGTTGCGATCGTCACCCCCAAATTAGCTAGGGTGATGTTTTGAACGCATTTGGAAGTCATCAGATTTTCGTGAATATTTTAATGTAATTAAATGCGCCAAAAAATAGAATAATTAAATAATCGTCGAAATCGAATTCCAACTTCGTCGTTGAATTTCTCGCCCCAAATTAGCTATGGGTGAATTTTTTGGAGTTTTAGGAGTGCGTTTTGAAAATTTGAGTTTTTAAATAATTAAGGAAACTAAATAGGTAATTATTCAACCCCTCATTTGTAATTTCCCCCAAACTTTTATTACTTCCTGTTAACCTCCTCTCCATAGCCGGCGCCCCCATGCTCAACCATGATGAGCCCTCTCCTAGGCTCATGATGGCTCCCTATAGACCCTAGCCCTCTTCCCATCCTCCTCTTCTCCTTTAAAGGAGAAGCACAGCCCTTCCCTCTTCCCTTGCTATCCATCTAGAGCCACTCACCCTCCCCTCTATTGCTACATTGTGCTGAAGAAGAAGGAGTTCCAAGTTCTTGGAGAAAACAGAGTACCCTCATCCTCCTTCTTTCACAAGGCTAAAGGTACCCTTTTGCTCCTCTCCTTATCCAGTTCATCTTGCTATTATGCTTATTGCATCTCTAGACATCCATGTTTAAGTATGCAAGCCATTACAGCTCTCCAAATTTAATGCTCTATTTTTCTTACATTCTACACACCCTATCTTTTATTCACATTTTTTGTATAGCTAAGATGCTTCGTTTGTACCGATTTTGGTGTCAATGGAAAGGTATCGGAAAGACCTTTTCATTGATATATGGCACTGGCCATGGAATGCTCTGGATTGGGAGTATTTGAGCTCAAAAATGGGACTTATAGTTTTTTTCCAGGCGAAAAATGTCGTCTGCTGCAGCGCCCAAAGTTGCAAGTTGGGCCGCTGCAGCGCGCCACAGTGCGCTGCAGCAGGCTGCAGCGGTATTTCGCCAGAAATCATATAAAATCAATTTTTAAATAGTATTTCGCAAAATGGACCGCTGCATCGAAATTTCTGAAAAACTTAGGAAATGTCAAAATATTATTTTAATTGAACATTAATTTTGCAAATTGAACAGTTGCGCGCGTTATAGCGCGCCGCAACGAGCTGCAGCGGACCGCGGCGCACCCCGGCGCTAAAAGCGCTACCGCGCGCTGCCGCACGAAAGGCGCTACTGCGCGCTACCGCGCGAAAGGCGCTCCAGCGTGCTGCAGCGCCCAAACTTGCAAAATATCCATAATTTCTTGAAAAATTGCCCAATTTTGGCTGAAATGGCCAAAACTTCCCTGTTTTGGTATTTTAAGGTCCCTATGACCCTAGTGGGGTAAGTTATAACAATTTTGAACCTATTTTAGCTAAAATTGAACATTGCATAGAATTCTATAAGGAAATTAGGTTTGACATTTTGTCATCTTTAAAAAGTGCTTAAAACTTACTTTGTAACTTTAGATGTATTATGTCAAATGCTAGGTAATATAATTTTAAGTGCTTGTATCAAATAGGTATATCTTAACAACTAAATGGTATGAAACTTAGATCTTTTAGATTTGTAATTTAGTGCTAATCTATTTGGCTTGATTTAGAATTTGATTAGCATTAATTACCCTTTTATTCTATGTCATCTTTATATTCATATGTTTTCATAATCTTAGGGTGTATGTTAGAAACCTTAACATTTACTTGGATACTTAAATGTGCTTAAAACTAAACTTGAATATAAGAATCTTGATAACTTGATTAAGTAGATAATACTTAATCTAAACTTGAAATTGCCATCAATAATACACTAATAATACATTGATTTGTCACTAACCTTTAAATTAACCTTTGGTCTTAATGATAGAAAGGTTAGAGGTTAAACCCTAGCTTGTCTTGATTAAGATCTAAATCTTAATCACCTAATTAATCAACTTGATTGTAAGATAATTTAATTGACATTATTCCAATAATGCATATGATTTGATATTGATCTTAAATTATGGAATTAGAAATGCTAGGATTAATATTGAATATGTGTGATTGAACTGTCTAAACCTAAACTTTAGATCCTTGATTTTCTCTTATATAAGACTATTAGCATAAGATGAATATTAAAATTATAATGATTGATGAAATGACCTAACTTTAATAATAAACTTGATTTTATCTCATAATTATAGAATAAAAAATGATCAAATAAATTTCAATCATCTGATATGACCACTTGAATATTAACTTAAGAAGTAGACGAGTGAGATCTTAAGGGTCTTGCGTTATAATCATTATGAAAATGTTTAAAGGCCTTACTTATTGATGCATTGAGGTAGGAAGGACTTTTGTAACATATTGAGGTAGGAAACTTAGATGATCCTTTATAAACTTAGAAGTTGAGCTAAATACCTTAAGGTATGAATCACCTAAAGTGCTTAAAATGGGGCTTATTACTTGTTGTAGTAACCTATGTTGAGTGATCTTTTGATCACATCCTTGGAGCCTTATGTAGGACACACTTATTTAGAGTAATGATTAATAGCTTTGATAAATCCTTATGGATTAAATAGAATTGTCTGAACCCAGATTATTGGTTAGGTATAGTAGAGTATACCCATTGTACTGGATTATTTCAGTATTATTCAAGATTTGTTGATTCACTCCAATGTGGACTTATGACCAGGTGATGTCCTGCGGGATTAGCTGAATACAATCCCGTTAGAATAAATCTTCCAAGACTAAGAGTGTTACAATTAGTGAATAAGATCCTTAGTTTGAGATATAAACTGCGACCGGGTTCTGCCTCATATCATAGTGCACTTCAATAAGTGTAGTTTAAGCGAACTAAGTATCTTAAGTCACTTTGCATAGACCACTAAGTATGCTTATAATTAGGTCATTTAACGGCTTAGCTTGACATATAAACTGTGACCGGGTTCTACCTCCTATGGTAATGATCTTCGATAAGTGCAGTTTAAATAAGCTAAGGGTTAAATCCACCTTTTTTGCAAATATGCTAAATATGTGTATACAATCCTCCCAGCTAATGATTTTCAAGTAAAATCTCAACTTTAACCAATTATCAAACTAGAATCTAGGAGGAGTCAGAATTCTTTTAGCAGGATTCTGCACAATAGAGACCTAGAATTCATTATCAGATTTCAAAGCATTTTCTAGATTTTTAGATTTATCTCATGTAGTTTAGAAGCATGAGCATGAGCATAACCACAAGATGTGAGTATCAGAATGATGTATAAGTATCAGTGATGGTCTATATGTTACAGAATGTTGCATACATTGTTTAGGGAATTTCAGGATGCACCGGCATCATCAGTAAACAGTATTCTCGACTGGATGTATATATACATTGGACCGTACTACTCATAATAGTTCAGTGATATTTTGGTGCCATATCAGTACTATGCAGTGTTGTGGCATATTCATGTGCATAGTTTCAGTGGCATACAGCATAGTTGTACATATGATTACTTTTTGATTTATTTTTAGTATTCAGTTACATTTCAGTTTTACTTTAACTTATTTCAATTTTGTACAGTTTTATACAATTTTGTACTTTCAGTTACTTTTACAGTATTTATGTTGATTTAATTATATTATGTAAACGTTAAATGAATAACTAGAACTATTTATGTTAGTTTTGATGTGTTAGACTTATTGTCTAATACGGGGTACTTTTGGGATCTAGCAATTTGCTAAATCCTGGGCAGTATATTGAGACAGGTCAGGAAGACACCCAGGATATTCAGGAGGAGCCCGTAGAGCACTAGTGGACTCTCCTTCAATTTTACTTTTTGCTTAGTACTTTCAATTCAGTACCTAGTTTTATTTCAGTATTTCAGTAAACTATTTGTAATAATTCTGGATGTATTTTCTTTTCTTTTCTGAGACGAATATTTTATACAGCTTCTATGATGAATGTTTCTGGATATTTGCTTTAAGCTTCCGCACTCTATTTTTATACTATTTATACTTAGTATTGTGATGTGACTAGCATACTAGAAATGCTGACATCTTATACATATATTGGATTCCTAATATATTATAAATCTAATGTATGTATTTATCTAATACTTAGGATAAAGATACTACTCTTATCTTAAGTATTAGCTCTCAACCCTCCTTGAGGTTGAGTCAGCAGCCCTTCAGACAGGCTTAGTTTTCAGCTATTTCAGGGAGACGGGTTATTCCTCCCTGAGTGGCGCACCGCTCCGCCACCGATATGACTATACTTATTTTTTGCGCGCGATGACGGGGCAGGGCGCTACAAAAGTCAGTTTCCTTAACTGAGCCAGAGTCAACTCTAAATCCTACTTGACTGATCCCAATCAATTTTGAGGTTAGCAGTGATAAAGATCAAGCTCTAAGCTAGATAATTCTGAAAGTTGATCATCCTTTCAACTAATAAGAGATCCTGGATGTTCATAATCTGACTTTTGAAATAAAAAGAAATTATTCAAACCTATAGGGAAGTGAGGTTACAAAACGAGATAGAGTTTTTGAAATGAAGAAGATTTTGATCCCTAAACCCCAACATCAAAGAATTCACCTGGTCTGTATGTTTGATATTTGTACGCATTGTCTCTAACTCATCCAAGGGAAGGGGGTTTGCAAAGGATCGTGGCCCAAGGCCGAGTACGAAAGGGACTCATTTCTTTCCTACGACAAACTAAATGAAACTTCTTTCATTACGAAGGTTTTGTTCTTCTTTTCCCCTGTGATAGTATGATTGGCTCTCGCTTTCCACAACATCAAGGCAGATCACCCTGTTATTCGGGGCTCGAAATTAGGAGTCTGGCCAAGACTGGAACTAGGGACTTACTATAATCCTAAGGCTTGCCTGGTCTAACTAAGGACGTGCCTGATACTGCTGCTTTGGTATTTCGGTAAGGTCATGTTATTGGAGTCTAATGTTCAAAGAGTTCACGGTATGCTTTTTTTTACTCTCTCTCTTATACATACTTCTTGATCCTGGTGCAAAGTATTGTCTCTAACTCACAATCACAGTCAGTGTCCTAAAGAAGGTGACTCGAATTACTTAGTTGGTTTAAGCCACACCTACTGAAGCGATCTTCGCTAGGAGGCATCACCCGATGGCAATTTATATTTTATTCAAACTAAGGAATGAGTCCCTATTTATAATACTCTTAGTCCTGGAAAATTTGTTGTAACAACCCTAAGCTGTTACCCTGCTAATCTATAGTCTAAGTAATCATTAATTTTGATTCCATTATTTATAGAATATCAAATTGAGTATATCCTGAAAATTTGAAGTTCATTGGATTTCTCTATGTTCAAATTGATATTTTGATCGGTATAGATGTCCTAGTTTAGACCCAAAATATTTTGTTCTCAAAATTTAATTCTGATTGTATTTTTAAATTCGTCACTCCCAAATTAGCTAGGGGTAGAAGTTTGGTGCAATTTGAAAATCATTTAGGTCATAATTCACATTTAATTAAAATGATCTAATTGCATATTAGGGTTTCCAACAATCTGATTTTACAAATTTACCCTATACCCGTTAAAACGGTCGGGATCCGCTGCGGAGCCCGGGTCGCGCGACAACGGAGCCCCGCAAATCTAGCCGTCACACTTAAGGAATCAACGGCTAGGAATAGATCCCACAAAATTGCAGATCAGCCATTGGATCTTCCCGACCGATCCTATGGCCCGGATCGCTTGCGCGATCGGCCATTAGGACCCGAGCGATCTGTGTCGTTCCTCCATCTGATCGATCGATCAGACGGCATCCAAAGGTCCCACCACTGTGGACCTTCATCTTCCTCTCACTCGCACACCCAACAGAGAAAATCCCCGTACTGCCAGCTGTCGAGTCTGTCCCCCACTACCGTAGCCACCTCAGCAGACTATTGCGACCTTCCCCTTCTTGGCAAGGAACCCCCCCCCCCCCCCGATCGAGCCTCGTGACCCATCCGAGCTCGAATTGAAAATTTGAGAGCTCGACCATGGCCCGGTCTCTCGGGCCTCCCCAGCCCAGTGCAACCCTCTGGAACCTTCACTGCACTCACCTAAGGCTATAAATAGCCTCAGCACTTCTCCATTTGATCCTTGCTGATCAATCAAACTCGTTTACCCTCTTCCGCCATTGCCGTATGTCCGAGCTTACGTTGGCAATCCCAAGAGCTCTTGAACCGCTGATAGTAGACTCTCTTGGAGTTCAGGATCCTTTGTAATGCCCGAAAGCTCAGCCAAGGTTAGCCGAACCCTCATTCAATCGTCCCGAGCTCCCCAGTCCAACCAGGTACCCCCTTTGTATGTTTCGAGCCAATAAGGCTGGGACCTCCCTTCTTTTGATTCAATTACATGCGTATTGTCAAAACAAACTCATTGATATCGTAATTGAGCCCTAAGCTATCCCCGACCGATCGAATCGATCAATCAGGCTAAGTCCCTTAAAGAACATCTTAGGTGAGTAAGGTCCCGGTGTTCCAGACCACCTCAGGCCCTCAGACCAAGGGGCTTCGATCCGTCTCACCTCCGTGAAGGTGTAGGGATCGAGCCTTGGGTCTGGCATGGCCTCTGTGGGGAGAATTTTCTCTCCACAATAGCCTCATTACGGGAGCTCTTGGGTGAGTAGGGTCTGGCCGATCCAAACCACCTCACAGAGGGCTTCGGGACTCCTCCAACGTGCCTGACCACGGGGAATGAGTAGCGACCGATGGTTGATCATGCCATGGTCGGGATGCGCCGAAATTGGCTGATAAGAGTTCCTCTAATCAGGTCCTTCCGTCGGGACAGAGGCTCAGGGACAAAGCCCCTGTATGGGTTGGGCCGACCCGTGACCCGCGCGGTGCGATAGTCCCGGGTCTTCGGGCCCGACCGACCCGCGTGTTTTAGTGAACGGGCCGAACCCATTTTATTTATATTTGAATTATTGGAATTATTTTCTTTAAGGAAAATAATTCAATTATTCAAATCATATGAAATCATTTAAATAAAAATACAGAATGTATTAATTGAATAACTTTTAATCCACTGGTCCAAATCCTATAATATTATATATGAAATTAATCAAAAAATCCTCAGGGATTTGAATATAAAGTAATATTGAACATCTAATAGTTAGATTTTCCATTTTTACCTAACTATTACATATCTTGGTTAGGGTTGGTTAGCATGAATACATATCCAAATTATATGATTATGGTGCCATTAGTTTTTTTATGTAGAGTAGAATGAATGTGCTAAGTGATTTATTTTTTTGATCTCTGTATTTCAATTTATGCCATAATCTTATTAAACCATGATTAGTAAAAATTAAGGTTTGTAATCATTAGATTTTATCAAACTTAATTTCTAATTAATTGTATGATAAATAGAACTTATGAGCCAAATTGTCTGAATTTTTGATGGTTAGATTTGTAGTTATATGCTAATTTTTTTGGATTGATTTAGGATTTTATTAGCACTAAATACTTTCTATTTTCTAAAAAATTTCTATTAATATGATTTATAATAGTAAAGGAGATGTATTGAAATTATGTATGCAAATTTAGGATGTATAAATTGAATTAATAAAAAATGGAGAACTTAATCATCATAATTAACTTAAGAAGTCTTAGAACTTTGATCAAGCTATTAATACTTGATCTAAATATAAGATTGCTATCAATAATACATCCCAAATTCACTGATTTGACATTTAATTTATAAATAAACATTTGATCTTAATTGGGCATGAGTAAGGGGTCAAACACTAATCTATTTGATTAAGATTCAAACTCTTAAATCCTTAATTAAATTGACTTGATTTCAAGATAAGGAAATTGACATTATTCCAATAATGCATTTGATTTGGTATTGATCTTAAACATTTGAATTAGATATGTTAAGATTATTGATAAATCTATGTGATTGATTAATCTGAATTTAAACTTTAGATCCTTAATTTTCTCCTAAATAAGACTACTATCATAAAAAGATAATATAACTAAATTGATTTAATAATTGATCTGACTCTAATAACATCCTTAATTTAAATCCCATAATCTTAGAATAGGATATGATCAGATGACCTAATCATCTGATCTGATCACTCTAAACCTAATTATTAAATAGAACCTAATATGTTAGCTTTAGAATTAAGGGTAAGAGATCTTAAGTATCTCAGCATATGATTGCCTCTGAAATATTTTAAGGACCTAAATTTAAATATGCATTGAGGTAGGAGGAATTTGTATAATTCATCGAGGTAGAAGCTTAGATGATCCCTTAACCTTAGAAGTTGATCTTAACCCCTCATGGTATGAATCACCTAAGATATTAGAATAATATATTTCCTTGTGGTAGAATCTATATTTAGTGATCCTTGATCACCTTTTTAGAGCCTTGTATAAGACTTACCTATTTAGCATAGGAATTAATAGTCTTGATAAATCCTTACTGATTAAATAAGAGTTGTTTGAAACTAGGCCATTGGTTGGTGTAGTATGGTATACCCATAGTACTGGTTTTTCATCAGTAGTATTCAGGATTGGTTGATTTACTCCAATATGGATTTATGAGCAGGTGCTATCCCGAGGGATTAGACGAATACAATCCAGTTAGAGTAAATCTTCTAAGATAAAGAGTGAATTAAACAGGTACTCATTCCTTAGTTTGATTGAAATATAAATCGCCAACGGCCGATGCCTCCTAGCGAAGACCACTTCAATATGTGTGGCTCAATTAAACTAAGTAATTAGAATCACCTTCTTTAAGACACTGAGTGTGATTGTGAGTTAGGCATCTTAATAACTTAGCTTGAGATACAAATCACCAACGGGCGATGCCTCATATCGAAGACCGCTTCGTTAGGGTGGCTTAATCAAAATAAGTAATAAGTATTATCTTTCTTGTAAACGTGCTAAATATATATATACAATCATCCCATCTAATGATCTTTAAGTAAATCTTCAACTTTGACCAACTTTCATTCTATAAGCTAGGAGTCATAATCCTTTTAGCAAGATTCTATACAGTGGAGACCTTGAATTTATTATTTGTATTTAAGGCTTTATGGATTTCTAAATTTTCCTCATATAGAATAGAAGCATGGGCATAAACATGAGCATGAGCATGACAAATGATTCAATGGTGACGTATGAGTATCAGTGACAAATTATGGGTTACAGAATGTTGCATACATTGACTGGGGAATTTCAGGATGCATCGGCATTATCGTACTATCTTCCCAACTGGGTGTATGTTTACATTGGACCGTACGACTCATAGCCTTTTAGTGATAGTTCTATTACATACCGTGGCATAACGTGTTGTGGCATATTTGGGTGCATCATTCCAGTAACATATAGTACAACATTGGATATTTTTATATTGATTACTGAGCATTTGATATTTTTATTTACTTTTAGTATTCAGTTTTGATGCAGTTTTACCTTGCTTAGTCTTTACAATTTTAGTTACATAGTGCTTTACTATTATGTTCTACAATCGTGTTCACTTTATTGTCTATTGCATTCACTTTAGAACTACTTAGTTAGTTGCGATGTGTTAGACTTCTTGTCTAATACGGGATACTTTTGGGATCCGGCAATTTGCTAGATCCCGAACAGCTTATGGAGATAGGGCAGGAGGACCTATAAGAGATCCATAAGGAGTATATGGAGCCTTAGTGGATCAGTCTTCCACCTTTTACTTACTACTTTATTTTCAGTACTTTAAATAGACTTTACTTTTTGATTTTTAAATCAGTTTATAATAATTTTGGATGTATTTTACTTTTTTTTCTGAGATGAATGTTTACTACTACTCTATGATAAATGTATTCTAGATATTTTGCTTTAGCTTTTGCACTCTATTATACTACTATACTTAGTATTATGATATGATCAGCATACTGAAAATGCTAATATATTGATAACGTATAGTGGATTCATATTTATCTTTTTAAATCCAATATACGTATTAGTCTAATACTTAAGACAAGGATTTTACTCTTATCTTAAGTATTGACTCTCGATTTGATATTTAAGTTGTACCCTTTTGCGTGCAGTGACAGGGCAGGGCACTACAGGGACGGACTGGGACGTCGGATGACTACTCCACTGAAACGTCCTAAATGTAGGCAATTAGGGTTTACTGTGAGGGGGAAATTCTCCTCACATAGACCACCATTTGGCCAGAGCTCGATCCCTACACCATCCTAATAGTGAGACGGATCAAAGTCCTAAGGGTATGTAGCCTGAGGTGTAGCCGATCGCTAGGTCCTTACTCGAACTCATCCATGGCTCAGCCGCCACCTCAATCGAGCAATACGATCGATCAGAGCTAGCTCAAATCTTGGGAGCAATCAGGTTAGATTCCTATGATGTTATGGTAGTTAGACGATATCCAGAGGCAACATCTAGGAGCTTAGTTGAATGGAAGATCTTACACATCTCAGTGGAAAGAGGTTGTACTTGGGAATGCTGACAACAGAGATAATGAGGAAGGAATTGAGGTGATCAAAAGGTTCCATATGACTCAACAAGAAGCACATAGAGTCTGAACACCAGACCTAACCCTCTATCAGTGGTTTGCAAGGAATTGATGAGAGTGACGGGAGCTCCGGAAGCTTCAACTAGGCATTTGGGGGATCATAGTGAGCAAAGGGGCTCACTGTGATATCCTATGGGTATTTATAGGCATAGGGAAGGTTTTGGGGTGGCTACCGAGGTCGTGAGCCATGGTTCAGGCTCGATCAGAGGAATTCCATCCATTTTCTCTAATTGGAGTGGACCAAGCTGCGATCTTAGCTAGAATGCTAGAAAGGCGAGGGCAAGGTCACAACGGCTTCCCTGACGTGCCATGGAAGTAGCAGACCAGCTTGAGGACATAGTTATACAAAGGGATTCGGCTGTCGAGCGCGAGCTGAGGAGGAAGACGATCCACAATCGCGGGGGACTCCAGAGTGGTCTGATTGATCTTCAGTTGATGCGGAACGGCTTTGATCTCCCAACATCTAACGGCCGAGCAAGGATGCTAGATCAGCTGTTGGATTAGATCGAAATATCTAACTGTGATTGGGGGCACTTAAGATGGATAGCTAGATGTTGTTGGATCAAATCTCAAAACCGCGAAACTATCAAAATGAGACGGATCCGATCGAAGGCACGGGTCGTTGGATCAGATCCGCGGGATCAACGGTCCAGATGGCGCCCGCATTTTGGAATCGGTCGACCGTTGAGGAGGATAGATTTGCAATTAGGGATTGTTTAAAATTATAGCAGTTCAGTGATATTTCGATTGCATATTAGTGGCATACAGTATTTTGGCTTATTCAGATGCACAGTTTCAATGGCATATAGCATAGTTTTACAGATTATTACTCAGTTTCAGATCCATTAATATTTTTAGTTTACTTTCAGTATTCAATTTACAGTTCAGTTTATACATTACTTTGCTTCAATTTTGTACAGTTTTATACTTTCAGTTTCATTTACAGTTTTTCTGCAGATTTACCTATATTATGTAAATGTTAAATGAATTACTAGAACTGTTTAGATTAGTTTTGATGTGTTAGACTTATTGTCTAACACGGGGTACTTTTGGGATCTGGCAATGTGCTAGATCTTGAGCATTATATTGAGCTAGGTCAGGAGGACACTCAGGAGATTCAGGAGGAGCCCATGGAGCACATGTGGACTCTTCTTCAGCTTTACTTTTCTGCTTAGTTTATTTTAGTTCAGTACTTAGCTTTATTTTTGTATTTCTGTTAAATATTTATAATAATTCTGAATGTATTTTCTTTTCTTTTCTGAGATGAACATTTTCATACAGATTCTGTGATGTATATTTCTGGATATTTGCTTTTAGCTTCTACACTTTATTTATATACTACTTATACTTAATATTATAATGTGATCAGTATACTGGAAATATTGATATCTTATACATATATTAGATTTCTATTGTATTCTAAATTCAATATATGTATTTGTCTAATACTTTGGATAAGGATACTACTCTTACCTTAAGTATTAGCTCTCAACTCTCCTTGAGGTTGAGTTAGCAGCCCTTCAGATAGATTTGGTGTTTCTGCTATTTCGGAGAGACGGGTTATTCCTCCCCGAGTGGCGCGCCGTTCCGCCGCCGAACTAATTCTGCTTATCTTTTGAGCGTGGCGACGGGGCGGGGCGCTACAGGTTTAGTCCTAATTATCCTAGTAATAATTTAGGCCGTTACGGTTACTAAGTATGCATTACACCACTTTTGAATCAATTTCTCTACTTATGAAGCATTGATTAAAGATACTGAAATACCTAGCTTTCCCATAAATACTTCAGGCTTTTTCCCACCCTTAATAATGACCTTCTTTCTTTGATAATTAATTATAACTTTATGCTTGTTGAGCCAATTCATTCCTAGAATGATGTCAAAATTTACTATATGTAGTACTATCATGTTTGCTTCAAAAGCCTTGCAATTAATTGGTATGTTATAGTCACAACATTTTGTGCACTCATATGGGCACCAGATAGTAACCCGACGTTCAAGGCTTTAGCTAAGCTAGAATATGTAGTTCAATAATTTTGGCAAATCTTTTTGAAATGAACGAGTGGCTTGCACCAGTATCAAATAATGTGCAATAAGATTTGTAATTAAAATGTAAAGTGCCTAGGGTTTAAAATGAAAGATAATTCATACTTTATTTAAATATAATATGAAAGATATTTATAAAAAGAAGGAATGTAGTACCTGATACGACTTCATTATCTTTTGGGGCTATAACTGGGGTGAGGGTATATATCCTTACATGTGTAGCTTGCTGGCTAGCAGTTGGTCTTCCCCTTTGATTAGTAATTAGTGCTTTAGAAGCAATGGGTGGACCTCTCCTTTGCATTGGAGTAGCTATATGTATATGTGCTAGTCTGGCTGCTAGTGTGAGTTCTTGCCTTCTAGTTGGTATGGGTGCTTATCTTTGCATCTGAGAAGGATGAGTGGTTCACTAATTGTCCACTGTACGTGTTGCTTAATATTTCCAAAAGTTGTGACCAGGTCATCCACACGTATAATGTATTCCGCTCCTATGATAACAATTATCGTAAGGATGTGGTCGGTTGCATTTCCCAGTAGGTGTTTGCTAAGCTATTTGATAAAGCCTAGCTTTAGGCAGTCTTGACCTTATGTATTCAATTTATTATACTTGTGCATATAAGAATCTTTTTCTTTGCTCTTCAACTTCCTCTTGTTCTCCATGTTCTAATATTTTTGTACTTTTAAGCATGTATGAGAATTTGGAGATTCGAGGAGCATTAAGCATTTTCTTGATAGAAGATTTTAATCCTTTTAAAAATCAACTATATCGAGCAAACTCAGTGCTCACTAGTAGTGGTGTATAACGGTATAGTCTTTAAAATTCAATTTCATATTCAGCAAAACTACGGTTGCTTTAACATAACTTCATGAACATATCTTTATGATGGCTTGAGCAGAAAGAGGGATGTATTTGGCTCTGAAGGCTTTAATAAATTCTTCCATTGGATATTCTCAGTATCTATGCCTATGAATTATAAGCTTGCAATGGTTTCCCACTAGCATTTTGCTTCTCCTTCTAATCTAAAGATGGTTAATCTAATTACATTTGTATGTAAATATTTCATGCTAGTCAGTATTTTTTCATCTTCTTTACCTAATCTTCAGCATTCATTGGGTTAGCACTTCCATTGAATATTGGCGATTGAAGTCTTAAGAAGGCTTGAAGTAGTCTATCTATCTCGATGTTTGGAAAATAAGTAGCTGATAATATAAAGGTAAAACTATTTATATGGGGTGTTCGTTGTGTCGAAGCCTTAAAAATATTTGATTTTGTGTATCGACATACTTCAATAAAGAATTCACAATATCAAATAACTTATCGACACGATCCACAAAAGTATTGGAAGATATTGAATCTTTTAAGGGTGTTCCGACAATCAAAAGAGAATCTTTATGATCCATCTAAAAAATAGGATTTTTATTCTTATACTTTTATTGGAGTAAATTTATATAAGTATCATTATCAAATACTAGATGAAAATAGAAGTTTCACTATTAGCTAAAAAATAAAATAAGAAATAACTAAAAATATTATTTTAGCTATGTACTATATCTATTCTTTTATTCTCTTTTTTGTTTATATAGGTTTTGAAAATTTTTGCTTTCTATGTTTTCTTATATTTATTCTGGGATTTTAATTGCATGAATAATGGCTTATACACTTGTGTACTAATTTTATCACAATCCTACTCTGATACCAACTGTGGCGACCCACTGCTGGGTCAGTATAGCTAATCCAGTGTTAAGTGCTCACTCAATATGATCATATCAGGGTTTAATATAATAGTATATATAAAGACGTATAAAATACACACTTCCACATTTATTGTGACATTTAGAAATATCAGAATGATAAAGAAAATATATTCATTATAAAGATAATAATTGTTTTACCAAATCTATTACACACGAAGCAAAAATTTAAAACTTTAAGAAAATCAGATTCTAAGTTGCTCTATCATATATCAGCTCTTCCTCAAAGGCTTGATCCAAATATTGTTTTTGTACTGTCATATACATGTATATATATATATATATATATATATATATATATATATATATATCTATGTGTGTGTGTGTGTTTGTTTGTGTGTGTGTGTGTGTGTATGTACTGTATGTATATGTATATGAAACGGCGAACCAAGAAAAAGAAAAGAAATGAAAAATAAAATGTGATATTTAAGTATGATATGCTTACGATTATGAATGCAATATACATATTTAAGATATGTGATCATTCTAAAAAAAAATACATCAATATATAAAATTTATTCTGTTAGACAAAGTTATAGAATAATTGAGGAGTTAGATACATCTATCTAACTATCTGAGATATGAGTTCCTAACTACATATTCCCCCTCAAAGGCTATGTGCAGTCTCCTTAGTTCTTTAGATATCAGCCTTTTCTAGCTTAATATATTATCTATACAGACCTGAGATCAACCTGAATGAACCCATGATATTGAATTCTGATCATTTATTTAAAGTTCTGAATACAAAATCTCATATAAATATATCAAAGTAGGTAAAAACTTTAAAATAATATAAAAACTACAAATGAAAGAATAATATATTTCATTTTATGTTAGTAAGAATATCAATATTAATATTCTATTTTTTATTTATCTTTATACATAAAAAATAACATTTTTTTATTATTATAAGTAATATACAAATATATATATAATGAAAAAAAATGATAGAAATAAAAGTTGTAAAAATTAGGAAATATATACATATTTAGAAAAAAAAGAAAATTATAAAAATGAAAGTTGTAGAAATTAAGAAATATATACATATATAAAAAAATAATAAAAATAAAAGTTACAGAAATTAAAAAATATAGACATATATAGAAAAAAAATGACATAAATAAAAGTTACAGAATTTAGGAAATATATATATATATATATATAGAAAAAAAATGACAGAAATAAAAGTTGTATAAATTAGAAAATATATACATATATAAAAAAGACAAAAATAAAAGTTGCAAATTATGAAATATATACATATATAAAAAAATGACAGAATTGAAAGTTACAAAAATTAAGAAATTTATACATATATAGAAAAAAGATATAAATGAAAGTTGTAGAATCACGATATATATATATATAGAAAAAACAAAAATAATAGAAATAAAAGTTACAAAAATTAATAAATATATACATATATAGAAAAACATAAATTGACAGAAATGAAAGTTACAGAAATAAAAAAATATATACATATATAGAAAAAAAAATGATAGAATAAAAGTTGTAGAAATTAAAAAATGTATACATATATATAAAAAATAAAATGACAGAAATAAAAATTGCAGAAATTAAAAAATATATACATATATAGAATATATATATATATACATATATATATATATATATATATTATAGTAATAATATTAACATTAATAATAATAACAATAATATCATTATTATTATTATTAAAAGATGAATAAGAAATAAAAAGAATAGAAAATATTTTATCTCTTTCTCATTTTTTATCCTATATTGACATTGATGAGGCTTTATTAGAGGTTAGCGAGGGGAATCGGTGGTGGCCGAGGAAGAGAGGGAGTAAGTGGAGGGGAGAAGAGGAGTTGGGGAGGGGAAGGAAGTGGGGGGATGAAGAAAAAATAGGGGGGTTGGTGTATATTTATAAACTTTTTATTAATTAATTAAGTTTCTCTCTCTTCCATTATTTGGATGTGAACAAATTTGTCATCTTCTTCATAAATACTTTAAGTGTTCAATTTGGCCTTCTCTTTCTCTTTCTATCTCCTCTTTCTCTCTCTACTATATCTCTCTTCCATTTCCTTTCCAAAAAATAATGAAACTTACACAAAGGTGTATCTTAATGAGAAAAACATAATTGCGCAAATTTTTTTTAATTTGGAACAATATTTTTTTTTAACTTTTGAAGATAAAAACTTTAAAAATTAATTATAGTCAATTCGGAGCTCTAAATTTGACAAAACTTTTTTGTAGCCTTTTTATAATATTTTTAATCCGACGGCACTAAAATCGCCAAATTTGGACTTGTATTTATTTTCTCAATTTACTGAATTTAAATAATTCAAAAATTAATTCAAGAGTATTCATTATCCAAATTGCTCCCAAACTTAAGCATTATGATCACAAAAATATACTATATCCAAAAGTATTTTTAGTTTGTCCTAATTTTGAAGTCACTCAAGATCCTGATTTTTGAGTTGGGTTTAGTCCTAATTATCCTAGTTACAACTTGGGTCGTTACAACGCCTACCGGAACTAAATGCAGATTTGAATGTAATCGTCGTATAAGAACAGTAAGTATACATCTGACCATCTTTATCAACGTAGGCCACTTTAAAGAGACCATTTTCCACCATTCCAACATTTTTTAAGAGGAACCTTAATGCAATCATCATCAAGATAAAGCTCTATCTCATATTTCAGTGACTGGGTGGCAAAAGCTGACACCAAAATGAGTCAAAATCTCTTAAAATTGAATTTCCCAATTCATATTAACTTGAACTTGAAACGATTTGAAGCATTGGCACACTGCTTGAAGAATCTACAATTGCTTTGGATGTGTCTACATAATAGCCATACAAGTCATGCAAATATAATAAGGCCCAATTAATTGTGTACTATTGATGTTACTACGTGATTTAGTTTTGCAAGTATTATAATGGTGAGATTGGGTGTGCATTGAAGATAACTCCAATATGATGATTCTGTACTAACAAATATAAATGAGACTATAAAATGTTATGTATGTATGTATATATATATATATATATAATGGGATTAAGTTATGTGCTTTTGTAAATTGTTTCATTTATGTACACTTCTTAGCCAGATTCTTCAAATATATAAAAATATTAATATCAAAGTTTTGATAACCTAATTTTGGTAACAATGTGACAAGCATACTATAATGTTATTGGGAAGCCATTGGTTTTGTGTCATAGAATCTCAAGACTCCATTTATGTTCTATTCAATTATATTATATAAACTTTGCATAAGTGAGGGATGACACTCCCTAGGTTAGCAGTGACAATAACCTACAAGATAGATAGTGATTCTAGGGTTAAGTCCAGAAGATAAAACATGAACTTGATAAAACAAGAGCATATCTACCAAAAAGCACAAAAATGTCCAGTTGCGACAGAAATCAACTGCCTACGATTAGATTAGATTATTGCACTGCAATTACTGAACCCAAGATATGTGCCTATCATAGTATATCTTAGTAGTCAAGAGTGACATACTTCCTTTTTCTGCTTTCTAACTTATGGCTTCTACCATTTGTTTTTTCATTTTGGTTTCTAGTTTCTAGCACAGCTAGTACACTACTTTTTTTCTTTTTACTAGTTTATTTATGTTCCTATATTTTTTACTGGTTCCTTTTTTTTTGTACCATTTCAAGGGTTTTAGATCTCTTTTAGCTGACATGCGTACTAGCAATTACTGCTACTTTCTAAGGCTACCACTAGTATCATTACAGCTTTACGCGGCAACCCTATAAGCAGTTTTACTTATATTCAATAGCTTTTTGTTTGTGCACCATTTTCTACACCATTTATCTGTTTTTATTTTAAGAATAGCATAGTATATTGGTCTTCTTCTATAAGTTGGGTTCCAATGGACGTTGAGACCTACTCGACTTTGTTCATTCATATTTGTGAAAATGCTACAAGTATATGTGATACTGCAAAAAAAGGAAATGCTTCAACAAAGCTATGAGTCGGGGGAGTCAGGAGTCGGCATGTGTGAATTTTGGTGTTGAGTGCTTGGCACGGTACTTGTACCCTTTTATTTTCTTTCTTTTTTTTCCTTTGAGTTGAGTTAGCCTACAAACATAATGTACTGAGAAATTGATGTATGATGTTAGGAAAAAAAATTAGCAAAATCTTTCTAATTGTCGTTATGATAGTATTTATTTTCTACTCTGTCATGTGTCTAAGCTTGACAAGAAACACAAGATTTTAAGTTTTTTATTTGAGTAATGGTCTGTAGTTTTATTATATTTCTTGGCTAATGATTGTTGTGTAGAGTGTTGCACCAATTGTGATAAAATTACAAATGTAGTCTTAGATTATTTGGGTATATTAAGCATTACTAGTTTGATGCCTCTATTAAAAAGTTAGGTATGGATTTTTCCCATACTAAAAGAGATTAAAAAGGACAATGAAAGAAACTATTCAAAAGTATCTTCTCTATTTTAAACTTAAAAAGGGCTTATATTTTATCATAATTGCAACAAAAGGATTCATGTAGTCAACGCTACATAGTAAGGTCAAGGCTTGGTAGTGGTGTGTGTGAAAAATGCTTGGGTGAATAAAAATTATTTGTTTCACCAAATAATTTAATTTAGATTGGAAATAAAGAATGTCAAACTAATAGAGTATTGTAATATATAAAAAAAATAAAGGCAAAGTGCATAATTATAAAAAATATAGAATATTAAGTTAATGAGACATACTTGAGACTTTGAAAAGAAGCTATTAAACACATTATGGCAAGATATAAATATTTCACATAATTAATATGATTTTGTGTTGGGTAAATTATGAAAGCTTAACATTTTCCTAAGGTTTTGTTGAAAATTTTACAAAGAAAAATCAACAATTTATAATTTTTTAAATTTAACTATGGTAAATGATAATGCTCCTAGATATACTCTATAAAGAGTAATAGAAATAAAATGAATGTGATAATTATAAAGAAGGATCTATTACTAGTCCACATCTTTGATTTAATAAGTATGTTATTATCAAACATACTCATGGAGGGGTCATGTGTTTGTTATTTCCATATAATATTCTTCTTATTGATAAGATTTTAAATGGAATTAAAGTGAAACTCAATTTTATGTAAATTGTATTATGATTCAAGGAATTCTAAGTATATACAAAATAGAATACATGGAATGCAATTCTTAATACATTTAAAGCTACAATATAAAGAATTAATATTAAAAATGACATTATCAAGCTAAAGAGTGAGTAGCTCAAATGATTTAGTTTAGGCATACAAATTAATGGTCAAATATGTGTGATGCGATTTGAGGTGTTGTGTTAAATGGAATAGTGTTGGTTGATGAAATGGAATTGTGCTTTTGAAATATTGTGTCAAGCAAAAATTACATTCAAAGCTAACAATTATAAAAATGTTGCAAAACCAACAATGCTATATGGGAAAGAATAATAAAATGCAAAACAAAAGCACACTAACAAATTGTGCTGAGGGCATGATGTTGATAAGAGGGGTGAGTGGGTCCATACAAAAAAATTATGCTTATAAATGATTTTGTTCATAGCAATATTATATCGATTTTTGTTAAGGATAAAAACTCAAGAAAAATTATCTAGATGATATGTGCATACTCTAGTTAAGAAAGTTGAATTAATAAATTTTGGATAAGATAGAAAAGGATAAAAAGATAGGGCAAAAAATATATATGATTGATTTTCAGATACATGGAGTTTAAAAAAGGTAGTTTGTTGATCATGCATAGTTGAAATAAAGAAATCATGTAACTAACCCAACTTAATGGAACGAAGTTTTTTTTTGGTGTTCTACTATATGAAAAAAAAATTGACAAATGCAATTTTAGAAGCCCTTTTCATAATTTAATCAAGTATGTATATTTCTCCCTTTTTGAAAGGAGTCCCCTTACAATATCGAGCTAATTTGGAAATTAAGGATTTTTTCCCTTATCATTGTACCCCACCACAAAACAATCATGGCCCTTGCACTCATCTTCCTCAATTTTAACAACCAACCCTCTTCCTCCTTAAGAGAATACTAAATCACATAAGTGCATTTTTTTATCGTCCACTTTTTCATCAATAAGCTTCTTGCATTAAGTTCTATAGTACTTTTTGTCCTATTATTTTATACCATTTGCCAAAATTAACACCAACACTATATTTTCTTCATTGCTTCATGTCTCTAAAAAATTTTAAGAACATATTAAGGAAAAACTAACACTACCATTGTTTTTTTATCATTGTTTTATCGTCAAACAATATTGAAACAATTAAAATGATTTTATTTTTTCTATCACTCATTATTTCATGATCACTAATCATTCCTTTCTACTGAATCCAACCATCACCATACAACTTTGAAAAGTTGATTTTCATTCTAGCTTCAATACTAAATTCCTTAAAGTGTCAGTCCAATGTTAAACTTTATTCAAAATCCACTTTTATCCAAACATAAACAGCCTAAAAATCAAAGCACCATTTGGATCCATTTACACTCAATGGAAAAATGACACTTACCTCCAAACATAAACAACCTAAAAATCAAAGTGCCTTTTAGATCTGAATGGAAGAAGGACACTTGCCTCCATTTAATTAAACAAAGTTGCAAACATTGCCAATTTAACCATTGACAAATCACTGCTGAAATAATTCCCCCTTCTTTAGTTGAGCACTTCCTCAACATTGGAGACTGCTTTCACTTCCTCTATTTCATAGAAGGTTGTTTCATGTAGAGATCAGTGCTTATATTCATAGAAACATCAAATACATCAAGTTTCCATCTTAGTATGTAGTAAAGTATCACCTTCCATTTGAAAATTTTGGATATTAATTTTTCATAAGGCAAATATAGTGTCAAGCATAAGGTTGCACTCTAGGAAGGTTCAACAAAAAAGAAGTTTCCATCAAGCTACTTAATTCACTAAATTTTGAAGTAACATTTAAAAAATAAGTTCCAAGTTACATTTTAATATATTATTTTCATGAGTAACATGCAATGTACAACACTTTTTAACAATCATAGACTCAATATCCAGTTCACAAAATATAAAGTTTTTTCAATAAATTTTTTAGATCGTGAGAGCTGAACAAAAAATTTTATGATTTATTATGTTTGTTGTTGATTCTCTAAATTGAGATCTAGATTTTAATGCATTTTAACTCTTTTATTATCTTACAAATTTTGAAGTTCTTATTAGGAGCTAAACCATTATCTAAAAAGACCTTGATGTTTAAAATTTCATTTAATACTACTTGTAAGGGCCTTAAAAACCATTGGGAATGATGATGTATAATATTCAATGACTATTTATAATATTAATACTTTGAATGGTAAGTCTATGAATAATATTAGTGGTAAGACAAAAATCAAGCTTAAAAAAAGTGCCATATTAAGCAAAACAACATATCAAAACTCATTAGCTCAAAGCAGGTGAAGATATCTTGAGTTTCTTTATAAGCATATTCAAGGAAAAAAGTTGAATTTCACCAAATCCTTAGATGGTATTCAAGATCAAGTGGCTATTACTAATAATGTTATCTGTTATTTCAAAAAATGTTTCAATTCAAACCACCATCACGTGCTTCCTCATAAACTTAAAGCAGTATTAGATACCAATATTGCCACAATGCTACTTCTCTCATTCTACAATGAGGATACATATGCGATCGATATTAATACTTTATAGAGCTTGGATGGTTTTACTTCTAGTTTTCGTCTTAGGCTCTGATGTTGGAGAGGTACCCTATCGGCTCAGAGAACACGTTCTTTTCAAAAGACTATTTTTTAATAATTAACATACTGCGATGATCTAGATTTATTGAGTTGGTCATTACTTCTTTCAAATAATAAAATTGTCAAAGAATATGACACATTTGGCCTTTACATTAATTCTATAATCAAAGCACAATGATAATATGACTTATTTTAGACCAATTTTCTTATGCAACACATTTTATAAATTGATTGCCAAGCTTATTGGTTCCAAATTTAAACTTGCTCTTCCTTTGATTATTAATCAATCTTTGAATGCTTTCATTCCTAGAAGATTAAACTCTTATTAGCTCTTAACATTTTAAATGTATTTGATAGAAGCAACTACAGAGGATATTGTGCAAAATTAGATATTAAAAAACCTTTGATAATATCAATATAGGTTTCTCCTACAGAAGATGAAAAATCGTGAGTTTCTCCCTATGTTTATTAAGTGGTTGAAAGCTTGCATATGGAATACTCATTATTCTATTATTATTGATGGGCATATTTATAGCTTCTTCAAATCATCTAATAGTTTTAGGCAAGGTTTCTCTCTTTCACCTTACTTCATTATAACTATAAAGGAGTTATCCAACATTCTTGATAAAGATATCTAAAACCTCTACTTCAAACCATATATTAATAGATCTCTAAGTTGCTCACACTTACTATTTGCGAATTATGTGCTTTATTTTGGGAATGCAACTTGTGAGAACTTGACTTTTCACTGTATCTTGGATAAATTTTAATTGTGCACAAGTCTGGAAGCCAGCTTCAATAAATCAACCATTTTTTCTCTAGATGGTTAAGAAAAAAACAATATCTTGCTTCAAATCTCAAAATTCCATTATTACTACATCCTTCTGTTACTTAGGGCTTCCGATTTCGATTAAATAACTTTATTGTCCATTGCACACCTCTTATAGACAAAGTGAAAGCTTGGCTTAATGGGTGGTTTTAAAGTTTCTTTCATTTGTCAGTATACTTCAAATTATCAAAAGCTCAATTTACAACCCTGTCACATTCAAGTGCCGGGCAATTCATATTCTGATTTCGGTAATTAAATTATTAGCTCATTGTTGTGCTAATTTTTGTTTTGAAGGCTCTCCGAATGCAAAAAAAAATGTCATTATGATTAGCTGGGATAAGAATAAGAGAGCAACAATAGTGCAGCTCTTACCAAGAATAAGAGAGGTTTGGACATTGCCAACTTATACATTTTGGCAAAATCAAGTAAAGTGAATTCTCATTTTGGAGGGTGCGTTGCCTCTCAAAATTTGATAAGAATCATTTCAATACAATATCTGAACCTTTGATGACCTAAGGCTACTGTTTCTTATGAGCGAACAAAAGAGAACATTCTTCCTATAACAACTTGAATAATAAAAGTATAGCTTAATTTAAAGTATAAATAATTTAATTTAAGAACAACTTGCATTTTTCCTTCTATAATTCTTCCCAATGGAAAGGCTTATTTTCTTTGGCTATACAAAGTAATGTCATTAATCATATACCGAATGTTGTGCTCATTAATCATTTATACTTTAAATTAAGCTATACTTTTATTATTCTAAAAAACTATAAAGAATTCTAAAATTTTCTCTTTCCCCCTCCTTTATCATGATGGAAATTTGAGTGTAGACAAAACAGTAATTTTTGCATCATGCATGGATGAAAATGAATGGTTGAACTCTAAATAAAGCCTCTCTTTGCAGCACTTCTATAAAATGCTTGACCTTAAAAGAGAAACTCCATCCTCTATTTTAGGATTGAATTCTTATATTAAATCTTAATTTTAACAATTATTATAACAACCCAATGTCGTTTACGGACTTGATGATACCTCAAAATAGTTTGAATTAACCAAAATTAGAATTCCCTGTCTGAAAATAAAATTAAACCACGAAGATCAATAGAATGAACACAATTTAAAAATGCTCCTACACAAATTCAAAAACAATCAGATTCACAATTTTTTAAATAAAAAACAAAATATAAATTCAAATTCTAAAATGCTATGCCAATAGATTGAGCATGAAATAATGGTACAACGATTCAAATTTCATTATGTTTGGAGCTACTGATTCTCAAGAGAATCAAAGGTTATGAAATCAAGTTGCTATATATAAAAGGGACACGCAAAACTTTAAAATTACACTAACACAACCAACTCTTCTATTAGGAAGATTCAAATCATGTTAAACTTTCTGAATAACAATATTCAAATACTACATTCATTACACAACAATGTATACAAAATTTTATTCTTTTCTATGGTAGCACTAATACAAGCTCATCTCATAAAAGCATAAAACGAAGTAAACTTTACTACTCAAACTAGTACTAAGATAATCAAATCAACATGCAAGCAAACATTCAAGAACTTTGCATCTTTGGTTAATTTCATCTTAATCTTCAAAGGGACTGAAATTAAAATATAAATAAATCTAAATTTGACAAAGATTACATTTAATAGTACAAATAATCACAAGACTTGCAAAGAAGATAAATTAAAGGATATGGTGTTTTACATGCATCATCTCAATAATTTTCATAATTTGCATCTTTAGTACTCAATTT
Organism: Gastrodia elata; assembly: GCA_016760335.1. NCBI lineage: Eukaryota > Viridiplantae > Streptophyta > Magnoliopsida > Asparagales > Orchidaceae > Gastrodia > Gastrodia elata. The sequence continues at coordinate 62,718 of JACERR010000044.1, read as the reverse complement.
TTATGTATTCTTCAGTGAGCATTCAAAATCTCAAGATTTAACAAAAAGAGCAAATTCATCTTTTACCAAACAGGGTCAAGGCAGCGTCGAGCCTGCCCCCTCGCCAACAAGGTCAGGGTTAGACGTAGCCCACGTTAAAAGAAATCCAAATGGTAGGGTGAAAGTGCTTTTTGTAATTTTTTTAAATTTTGGATGTCATATTTGCAATAATTCAATCTTGAGGGCTGATAATATTATAGTGCTACATATTTAAATGCCCCTAAATCAGATGAGAGGTTTTATTCCTCTTGTCTTGACCATGGCTTCTTATTATTCGGTGCCTTCCTTTTAGGTAAATGCAATCTTGCATAGAGAGGTTTAGGTTCCCTTGTTTTCCTATCAAAGCCTCTCACACAAATAAAACCTGTAAAATACACCAGTCAGTTAATTATAAGTCAAATACTGGCTATAAATGGGCTATAATTTTGAAATAGTAATGATGTAATTATCATGAAGAAAATTGTTAAAATGATCTCCTCGATTCTTGCAATTTGTTCATTTAAGCCTATGACTTATATTTGAAAAAAAGTCAAGAGCTAAAATAAACAAATTACACGAGTCAAAGAACCAATTGAACAATTATCATGGTCAAGCATGACTAGCTCAGAACATTGGAGCCAAAAATACAATAACGGTAAGAAATGTATTATCCAGAGAGTAATTTGTCAAATGAATGCTTTGACTATTGCTATATTAGATTGAGACAAGTCAATTTGGCTAATGCGATCCTCCAACAATTCAACGTTCAATTAGTTTCTCTATTATTCATTTTCAGGTTAATTTAGTTCCTAATTTTCATTTCATGAGATAAAATTGGGCATATGAAGGAGTTGGTGGGCTGCATTGGCCAAACCAAAATGATCCAAGAACTGCATTGGCAATTTAGTCTTCACTTATTGATGTAACATAATCAAATTAATTAAGCTTGCTAAGACAAATTCTCTCTAAAGATTCTAAGATACTACATTTCTCTTCTTTATAAAATTTCATCATACAACTTCGCATTAGCATCTTTAAATATCAATTATCTAATTAAAAAATCATTTAAGCCGATTTATTCAATCCAATTTATAATCCAAAATTAGAAGATAATAACAAACAAAAATTCAATATATTTGTATTAAATTAGCATATAACATCAGTAATTCTGCGCATTAGTCCCACCAAGTGTGGTTGGCCACAATGAATCCTGTCTCCATTGAGATAAAATTCAAAATGAGTCATTTACATGCATGGAATTCAATCATTAAAATTTATCTATTCAAAGTACTGAATAGGTTCTGTGTCTCCATTGAGATAAAATTTAAAGGTCAAGTGATTATTTTGTAAATGTGAAACTTGGGTGGTAAGCATGTACAAATATTTGGGTATTAGATATGTAAGAAACGCATCCAAATTTTACTATTCTACAGCATCTTAGTGTGTGCTACGTACCTCATTGAAAACAGTACTGAATAGGTTCTGTGGCGATGAAACCTAATGTTAAGATATTTCACATCAGCAAATGAGAATTTAAATCAAATTGTTGGGTAAGATAGCATTTTTCAAAAGATTGATGCAGTACAGAATTCTTACCATTCAACATATTTATCCAATTTTTCAATCAAATTGTTGGGTAAGATAGCATTTTTCAAAAGAAAAGAAAACTTCTCCGACTCAAAGAATTCACAAAAGAAACTCCTGCGATTTGGCATGAAAAAGGCCCGCATTCATTAGTACGAAAACAGATAAAAACATGAATTAATTAATGCATAACACTAAACTTTAATTTAGAATTAAATTAATTTGCACTGTGAATGTGAGCCTCCACCAAAGTTCTAGTAAACGCCATTAATTTTGGTCAATTTGTCCGGCTAAAACTCTTCTTAAAAAAGAATCGAAGGGGAGGGGTTCATAAATATAAAAAATAATTCAAATTCAAGCTGTACTAATTTTCAATCATTACTTGCCGCATTTATTTGAATGTAAGTTCCATGCAGCGGGAATCTTCCTCTCATTGCAGTGCGAAATGGTATCTGTTTGGTATTAGATTTTAATGACAAAGATGATACAGACAAGTGTAGAAGATGGTCTTACAATATATGTAAATAATCAATATACATATAGAGCAAGAAGAAAAGAGCATAACAAAAATAATTAGGAAAAAAACTACAAATTAATGCTTATAAACAGTACAAAAGAATGAGAAAAGATCCATAGAATTAATCAGTTAGAGTTGGACAAGGCTTATGATGATTGGTATTATATATACATCATTGCCATATGAAATATATCTTCATTGTCTCAAATATCTCCCTAACTTTCAAGTAAGTAAGGTCCTTAAATTTTTTTCGGACATTTTTTGTCCTACTTTACATCATCTAGCATGGAAAAAATTTCAATAACTCAACATTTTTACCTTGAGAATCTAACAGTGTACATTTGATATGTCCAAGCTATCCTAAGCTTATTTATCTAATCTTATCATCACAAAAAACATCTCTAAATATCATTTACAATAACCCCCTATACATTTATAAACAATAAATGAACAAAAAATGGCTCTAAATATCATTTAAAAATGAACCCATAACTCTTGCAAAATGACTAATTTAATTTTTGACTCTTCCGAATAATTTTTTTGGTCCAATGACTTTTATTTAAGTGATTTTTTTGATCCTGCAGTTAATTGTCTTTAACTTCCCGTTGTTTGTATACGAAAATTAAGGGTAAATACAGTAATTCAAGTGAACTAATTGTTATATCAAAAGGTAGCCTTTTTTTTCTCCCAATTCCCGTGCGGCTACTTGCATCTCTCATCCATGGAGTAATCGATGATGACTCAGATGGCGAGTAATTAGTTAGGTGTGAGGGACCTCAAGCTGTACCGGTAGATAGACGAAGGGTTTCAGGCTGGTGCCCGGCTCAGCTTGGCTGAGCTCAAAGTGATCATGATTGTGAACCGTAACTCCCCCAACCGAGCCATCCGGATCATCATCAGCGCCCTTCACCATCGAACATTTATTTTATTTTTAAAAGTTTTTAAGAATAATTTGCAACTTAAGGTTTAGGCACTTAATATAAAAAAGCAAAAGATTTTAATATAAAAAAACTCTAAATCTTGAGTTTATATATATATATATGGCAAATTAAGAGTAGGAGTTTGGGTGCAATGGTTAGATTGCCTCTATAGTGATCAGGTTACAGACTCAATCACAAACCGACCTCTTTACAAGACCAAAGGCTGCTTCCTTTTAACAATTTACGTTAAATAAAAAAACACAAAGCATACCTCCTTAAGAAGAGGGTGTGAATCTGGGAGCTCATATCTGAGAGGTGGAGTGGAAGATGAAGGGAAACAAAGTTGAAGTAAGAGAGTAGTTAGGTAAGTATCGAGTTCGCTAAAATTGGGAGCATATGGACATACATACACATAATGTTCGGTGCGAAGACCACTTATGTCCTTTAACTTGTGGAATGGGACCGAAGCAGCTGCAGTGCTCAATTCAACTAATGCGTTTGAAATATCATTATCAAGAATCTTTGTATCACTTTGTTGCACAAAATTCTATAAACTTGATCCAAACTTCTCCAGATTGAGTTTTATTGTAAGAATTTCATCATCTTCATAGAATGCATCTTCAATGTCTGTGTCAAAGATATGTAAGGCCTTATGAGGCGGTGAAGATGGTGGCTCCTTGATAATAGGAGACGGCGGGTACTCAATAATAGGATCAAAATTATCATGTAATGCGCCAGAGATGTTATTATCATATTGTAGTTGTAGGCTCAGAAGAACCATAGCCACTCAAAGGAGTATCAGGAAATGATGGCAATTTAAATTGTTCATCCTCTGGAGCTGGGAGAGTGAGCTTTGCACTGCATCAAAAACAGATGCATCATTAGTAGATGGTAGTTTTCTCCCTCATTAACCTTTCACCTCCATTACTACTGCTATCACATGGATGTTTTTCTCATCAAGCAAAGAAATTAGAAGAACAAACACAGGTGAATATAAGAGCTCTCCACAACCCAGGCAATCAATCACCAATGTTATCATATTATAAGGAAGAGATCAAGTACATTCATCTGATAAAATCTCCTTTAATAATACAAGGGCATATTATTTATGATAATTTTTGCTAGAAATAAAAGTAGGACATAAAGGAAGATAAAAATTAGAATGAAATTTCACACACATATTAAAATGCTTTTTAACCCACACCTGTCGTCCACCTATTCAATCTCATTGACCAAGTAGGTAGGGCAAGGCCTTACTCGGGTAAAAAGCTGGCCCCACTAGGAAAATGAGAATTCCCTGGCTAGGCAAATGAGAATGGGTGGGTGAAGTTGGGCTACACCTCAAAATGCTTATATATTGCATTAGATTATTTATGGGAGATAAGGGTAGTGTAGAATAAATACAAAGAGCATGATAACAAAAATTTTGAAATTTTGTAATGCCTGGGCTACCTTTCCCATCACCTTAATGCTTGGCTGCATTTGTTAAATCTTTCCAACTGGAGGAAAGTAACGAATATGGTCGATGCCTGGTCTTTTCTTAATTGTGTAGTAGAAAGTTAACAAGATATAATTAAATTGAATTAAATAGACATACTTAAAAACTTTTTTCAGCATGCCTTCTCAAGATGAAGCTTCAGGAGTGCCAGGAACAACTGCAAATTGACCGATGGATGAGACATGAGCAACATGTATGAAGTCAATTTAGATACGTTCTCACATAAAATGGTAGTCATAAACCATATGTTCCATTCACTAATAAAACATGTAATTTTCACAAAGATTCCAATCAATGACAGATTTGGAAGAGCAACAGCCAATTCTATAATAAGTAATGTAGGATAAAATAAATGCATATGCGGAGAGCATAATAATTTTTACACCAATAAAAATAACAAATTACTCACGATTGAGTATCGATAAAATAAGACGAATTTTGCGTACAAATGCGAAATTGAAAAAAAAATGAGATTGAAATGATTCGAGCCACAGTTATGCTAACACACAAAAATTCCTTATCATATAAAGTATAGAGATAAATAAGAGCTATGGTTGATCTAACCTGTGTCAAAGTTTAAGGCAACCGGTGGCGAACCGGGGATAATTGAAGTCGATCTCTACAAAAACAGTTCTTCGTCGCAGAATCTTCTTCCTTCCTTAGAGATGTCCTTCTCTAAAGCTTGCAATACTCACACTCAAGATTTCCTTCTCTTAAGAATGAAAGTATTAATGAACACAATAAGTAGAGAAATATATTTTCATTCCGTCTTCAATGCCATGATACATAAGGCATTGGATTATTTATAGCCATACAATATATGTCAAATAACCATCAAAACCATAAACTTACCCTTTCGTGAAGGGTTAAAGTGTCTTTTCCTACAAATGACTAATAAAACCATCAAACAACTCACTCATGAAGGACTAAAGTATCATATCATATAAAATATCAAAAAAAATTTAAACAAACTCTCTCATGAAAGACTAAAGTGTCCTTTCACTCAAATAACACTCGTGATAAAAATATGATAAATGGGCTAATCTAAGGCCCATTTAAATGGATTCCACGAATAAGCCCATGTAACTAAAATGAAAAATACAATATAGAATCATGGAAACATTAAGCTTAATTTATGATTTGGTGCTTCGACGATGATTACGTGGGTGCTCTGCATCAGCACTCCCCGGCTTTAAAGGATTCTCCTCTAGAGAATGATGATCAATGTACTCATGTAGAAGTTGTAGACTAATATGGTCTAACTCTTCAAATGTAAGCCAAGAGTCTTCAAGTGGCGACAGTCCTTTCCAACGGATAAGAAACCTCTGAACTCCTCTATCTGATGTGCTAATGATCTGGTCATCTAAAATCTGATCAAGATGATGGGATCGTAATCGGCGAGATGGCAAGGGAGCCCCCGAGTAAGTGTCAACCTGCATGTTAGTGCTATTTACAGAGGGAAAAATATTCGGGACTTGCCCACAGTACAACATTAAATTAAACACATTAAACACAGGTGAAATACCAACATTTATAGGAAGATCAATTTCATATGCATTATCATTTATCTTCTTTACAATTTTATAAGAGCTGGAATTTTTGAGTGTTAATTTTTTTAAAGTTCCTTTTGGGAGCCTCTTTGGCCTAACCTTGACCATAACCAAATCTCCTCATTAAATTTTGCAAATCGCCTATATGCATCAGCATCAGCTTTATATTTATCATAACTTAAAGTAAGCTTTTGTCGATCTTCTTGGTGTAAATCATGCATGCTTTGTGTGAATGAAGATGCATATGCACTAGATTTATATGAAATGGGAAGCTCAACAAGATCTATTGGCTTTCTTGGTTCATACCCTATAATAATTTGAAAATGACTTTTTTCGGTTGATCAATTTATAGAACTATTATAAGCAAACTCGAAGTAGGTAGAACAAGATCCCAACTAGTGGTATGGTCTGTCACTAAGCATATAAGAAGGTCTCCTAAACTTCTATTTATTACCTCCGTTTGTCCATCAGTTTGAGGATGATAAGCAGTAGAAAAAAATAATTTTATTCCAAGCTTCTTCCATTAAATTTTTCAAAAATAACTCATAAATCTAATATCACGATCAGATATTATTGTTTTGGGTAATCCGTGCAAACGAACTTTCTCACGAAAAAAAATTGAAGCAACATGAGAAGCATCAGATGTCTTATAACATGAAATAAAATGAGCCATTTTTAAAAATCGATCAACAACAACAAGAATCAAATCAAAATGTTGGATGGTGCGAGGTAATCCGAGTATAAAGTCCATACTAAGGTCTTCCCATGGCTTGCGAGGAATTGGAAGAGGTGTATATAATCCCATGACTATGTTTTCCACTTTTCGCTAATTGACATGTGCGACATTAGGAAACAACACAAGCAACATCTCTTTTGATACTTGACCAAAAGAATCGATCTTCCACCATGGATATAGTTTTATCACGACCAAAATGACCCAAAAAGCCTTTTGAATGCATTTCTTCAATTAGAAAATCTCGAAGTGAAGAATCAAGAACACAAAGACGAGTTCCTTGAAAAAGATATCCATCTCGAAATTGATAATTATAGTCAACAGTGGATGTATCAATATTTAGAGATTCATGTGGTTGACCAAAATCCTTACAAGTTTTGTACTCATTTTTTATTTTATCAAATCCATTAATTTTGATGCTCATACTATGTAAAATAGTACACATTCTGTTTAAATCATCAGCAGCTTTATTCTCAGTACCAGACTTATATTTAAGAATGAAGGTGTACTCTTGAAGGAATTGAACCCACTTTGCATGACGAGAGCTGAGCTTCTTTTGAGTGTTGAGATACTTTAATGCTTCATGGTCAAAGTATAGTACAAAATCTCAAAAAAGAATGTATTGTCTCCAATATCGAAGGGCTTGGACTACTGCATAGAATTCATGATCATATGTAGAGTAACGTTGTCGAGCATCATTTAGCTTTTCACTAAAGAAAGCAATTGGGTGACCCTCTTTCTTAAGAACACCTCCTATACCAACACCAGAGGCATCACAAGGTACTTCAAACACTTTGTTAAAATCAGGCAATTTTAATATCGGTGGGCTAGTTAAAAGATTTTCTATTTGTATAAAAGCATTAGATGCTGCCTTTGTCCATTTAAATTCTCCACCTTTTAAATATTGCATGATTGGGGCCATTATTGTACTAAACCCATGTATAAACCTTCGATAAAATGTGGCTAACCCATAAAAACTACAAACATCATGTATCTTTGATGGAGTTGGCAAATTTTGAATTGCATTGATTTTCTCAGGATCAACAGAAATACCATCACAAGATTACAATGAATCCTAAGAAAATTACTGATGACGTCATAAAAGAACACTTTTTCAAATGTATATATAGTTTTTCTTGTTGAAGAACCTCAAAAACTTGCCTTAAATGTGTTACATGATCAATCTTAATCTGACTAAAAATTAAAATATCATCAAAATAAACCACTAAAAATCTTCCAATAAAGGGACGTAAGATGTGATTCATTACTCTCATAAGGGTACTAGAGGCATTGGTCAAGCCAAAAAGCATTACCAACCACTCATATAACCCATCTTTTGTCTTAAAGGTTGTCTTCCATTCATCTCCTTCTTTCATGCAAATCTGGTGATATCCACTCCTTAGATCAATCTTAGAGAAAATTTATGCACCAACCATCATATCTAGTATATCATCAAGCCGTGGGATGGGAAAGCGATATTTAATAGTAATTTTATTAATGGCATGACTATCTGTACACATACGTCATGTACCATCTTTTTTTGGGGTAAGGAGAGCAGGCACAGCATAAGGTGATAAACTTTCTCGAATAAAACCTTTAGATAATAACTCATCAACTTGTCGTTTGAGTTCAGCATGTTCATATGGGTTCATTCAATAATGAGGAAGATTAGGAAGCAAAGATCTAGGAACCAAATCAATAACATGTTGAATGCTTCTTAGTGGGGGAAGTTCATCAAGGCAAATATCAATAAATTTAGAGAGGAGATCGCTTATCTCAACAAGGCTTCATCACAGGGTTGTCGAGGGATTTTTGTTACAATTAGAACAAACATAATATTTCCATGAGCTTCTCTCTTAAACTCATGCTTATTAATAATGTGCATGGATTTCTTTTCTACTGGGGCAGATGAATCTCTAGGCTGGTATGAGCTTGTCTCTTTAGGCTTAGCAGAATTTAGTACAACTCTTTTGCCCATAAACATGAATAAGTATTTGCATGTCCGTCATGAATGACATGCATATCATAAAGACAGGGTCTTCCTAAAAGTATGTGGGAAACATCCATAGGAAGAACATCACATCATATCTTATCAGAATATGCTCCTAATTGTATTGGGACAAGACAATGTTGAGATATAGAAATGAAAGTTTTGTTGACCATGCAGCCTTGTAGGGTCGTGGATGAGGCACAGGTGTGAGCTTCATCATAACTAAGGCTGATGTGGCAATAACATTCATACAGCTTCCACTATCAATGATAAGTTTACAAGATTTCTCACCACTTTTAAAATATGTATGAAAAATTGATGTACATTTCCAATCAGTGTCCTTTTGAGGGATAGTTAATACACATCGCATAACAGCAATGTGTGGCTCACTTAATGCTTCATCTGCATCATTAGCTTCTTCACAAGGTGGGTCAACTGCAACTAGATCATCATCACAATTATTATTACATTCAATAGTTTCAAAATCTATAAGTAGATTTCTATGAGGACAAGTACTTGCAAAATGCCCATTTTTGCCATATGTGAAATAAGTTATGCTTGAAGCTTTAGAATTTGACACAATGGGTGCCTTTCCTTTATGATCATTTGATGGTTTGGAAGATTGGGGAATTGGGACAATGGAGTGTGTTGTGTTGTGGAGACTTCACTGTCCAAAAACAGCACAGGCGCTGCAGCGCCCCACAGCGGAACCAAGTCCGAAACTGAGGCGCCACTGCGCGCCTTAGCGGTCAGCAATCGAGAAGTATAGCGGAATCAAACATGGGCACTACAGTGCGCTATAGAGGATGCAATTCTGAAAGCCAACGGAGTTCTGCTTCGTTTCAGGTCTCAATCTGAAGAAATATGAGGGGTATTTTGAACTTTTTGGGTCCGAAATGGAGCTAGCTACTTGAGCTTAAGTAGTGGAGGGAAACCTAAGACTTTGGCAATCAGTTTGGAGGCTTGGAGGCTGTGGAGGAGAAAAACCCTAGGGAGCTGCTGAGAAAGAGAAGGCTTGCTATTTGGAGGGGAAACTCCAGGAGGTAGCAGCTTCTTCATTTTTCCATTCTAAGAGTAGAGCTACAGCTGTGTATGCTGAGGTGACATAGATCTTGTAACTCTGTAAATCTTGAAATTTTTTCATAGTGAATTTTCTCGTTTGTGTGGCTCCGTGGTTTTTCCCAATCTTTGGGTTTTCCACGTATATGCTTGTGTTTGGACAATTTGTATGTGCTGCGATTTTCTTGTTGTGATTTTGTGATTTCTAAGCTAGCTCAGTAACTGTCAACGCACCCCGATCCTCAAAGTCTTTAGACTTTGGTTTATTGTTGCCATTACAAGTGCATTTCGCTTTAGGTATCTTGTGTATCGCTAGCATTTTTCACAGCAAATGGTATCAGAGAGTTACGTTCTTTGCCTTGTTGTTAAGGATGGTTTGCTTGTTTGAGTGGGAGCTATGGCCGATGAAATGAGACACAAGATTGAGAAGTTCAGCGGGACGAACTTTGTGTTCTAGAAAATGCAAATTGAGGATTTGCTCTACCAGAAGAAGTTGTATCTTCCATTGAAAGGAGCCGACAAGAAACCTGGAATTATGACTGATGAAGAATGGGAGATTCTTGATAGAGCCGCATTGGGTTTGATACGCTTATCACTATCTTCTTCTGTTGTTTTTAACATTATTAATCAGAAAACTACTGTAGATCTCATGAATGCTCTAACGAGAATATATGAGAAGTCGTCTGCTTCGAATAAGGTTTTCCTAATAAAGAGACTGTTTAATATGAAGATGATGGATGGGTATTCAGTGATTGAACACCTCAATGGGTTCAACACTGTGACGAGCCAGCTAAGCTCGGTTGGCATCAGTTTTGATGACGAGGTCCGAGCCCTGTTGTTCCTCTCTTCGTTGCCGGACAGTTGGGATGGGCTGGCTACAACCATCAACAATTCATCTGGAAATGGGTTGCTGAAGTTCGACGACATCATTGGGCTAGTGTTGAATGAGGCGGTGCGGAAGAGATCTCATGGAGAAGCATCTACCTCAGCGCTGAATGTAGAGAGCAGGGGAAGACATGCTGAGAGGAGACATACCATGAATGGGACTATGTCTCGGCAAGGTAAATCAAGACCTGGAAAAGCAAAGCCGGATTGCTGGAATTGTGGGAAGGCAGGTCACTTCAAGAAGGACGGCCCTACTCTAAAGAAGCCAAGTGGTGGTTGTAAGATGATGAACCCCACTGTAAATATTTCAACTAAAGAGGATCAGGATGCTTTGATCCTCTCACTTGTTAACACGGAGTCCTGAGTTATGGACTCGGGCGCCTCTTTTCATGCGACTCCATCGAGGAGTGCCTTCAAGAACTACACCAAGGGTGACTTGGGGAAAATATATCTTGGAGATGATAAGGTGTGTGATATCATCGGTAGAGGTGATGTGGATGTGAAGCTACCAAGCGGCGCTGTTTGGAAGCTAAAGGATGTTAGACATGTGCCATGTCTACGAAGAAACTTGATCTCAGTTAGCCAGAGTAGGCTACAGCACTTGTTTCACAGGAGACTCATGGAAGGTTACCATGGGTGCACTAAGTATTGCACTGGGCAGTATGGAAAGTATACTTTACTTGATCAATAAATTGTCTGACACTATTGCAGCTGCAGAGGAGATAGATGCAGATCTATGGCACCGGAGGCTTGGCCATATGGTAAGAGGGGGCTGAAATCTCTACAGTCAAAAGGGAAGCTCCAAGGGCTGAAATCAGTGGATTTGGATTTCTATGAAGACTGTGCTAGGCAAGCTGAAGAAAATTTCTTTTTCCAAAGTTGGAAGGGAACTAAAAAGTAAGAAATTGAAGTTGGTAGATACAGATGTACGGGGGCCAACTCCTACATCTTCCATAGGTGGAGCAACATACTTCATCACCTTCATTGATGATCATACAAAAAATGTATGGGTTTACTTTCTCAAACATAAATCTGATGTGTTTGATGTGTTTGGAAAGTGGCTAGCTTTGGTGGAGAATGAGATCGGTTTGAAGCTGAAATGCTTAAGATCTGATAATGGCGACGAGTACTGTGATAAGAAGCTCAAGGAGTTCTGTGCCTTGAGAGGAATCAAGAGGGAGTTTACAGTCCCTAGAACACCGCAGCAAAACAGTGTTGCAGAACGGATGAAACGTACAATCACAGAGAGAGCCAGGAGCATGAGATTGCATGCAGGTCTCCCAAGGCAGTTCTGGGCTGAAGTCATCAATACGGCTGTATACTTAATCAATAGGGGCCTTCTGTACCCTTGAATGAAGGGATCCCTGAAGAAGCTTGGAGCGGAAAAGAGGTGAAGTTGAACCACCTCAAGATATTTGGGTGCTCATCCTATGTGCACATTAATGCAGGATCCAGGAACAAACTTGATGCAAAGGCGATCAAGTGCACATTTGTTGGATATAGCGCGGACGAGTTCAGATACATATTCTGGGGCAATCAAAACCAGAAAGTCATCACAAGCAGGGATGTCACTTTCAATGAAAGTGAGATGTACAAGAATTGTATGGGAGTCAAGACTGACTCCAAGGATGCTTCAGATGGAGAACCCTGGCACATAGAGATTGATGACAGCGCTGAGCCAGATGTTGGAGAAGCTCAAGAGGGTGTCAATGTTGAACCACAAACACCCATATTAAGAAGATCTACAAGAGTATCTAAACCGTCACAAAGGTACTCTCCTTCTTTGGTCTATTTGTTACTAACTGATAGTGGTGAACGAGAAAGTTTAGAAGAGGCACTTTAAGTTGAAGATTCAAGCAAGTGGGAGGCTGCCATGAATGATGAAATGGCATCACTCATGTCAAATGGGACATGGGAGTTGGCACCCTTACCAGTAGGGAAGAAAGCTCTTCAAAACAAGTGGGTTTACCGGATAAAGGAAAAGATGAATGGAAGCAAGCACTACAAGGCGAGACTTGTAGTCACTGGTTTCCAGCAAAGGCATGGGGTCGACTACATTGAGATCTTCTCCCCAGTAGTGAAGATGACAACCATAAGGGTTGTAATGAATTTAGTTGCAGTTGAAGATTTATATCTGGAGCAAATGGATGTTAAGACTACATTCTTTCACAGAGAACTAGAAGAAGAGCTTTATACGCAACAGCCAGAATGGTATAAAGCTCAAAGGAAAGAGAAGTCTGAACTAGCGTACAAGCTCAAGAAAAGCCTCTATAGCTTGAAGCAGGCGCCAAGGCAGTGGTACAGAAGGTTTGACAGGTTCATACCAGAATCATGATACAAAAGATGCCAGGCGGATCACTGCTGTTACATAAAGTAGTGTGAGTCCTCTTATATCATTCAATTGCTGTATGTAGATGATATGTTGATCGCGGGATCGGACATGGAGGAGATAAAAATGTTGAAAGAGCAGATGTCAAGGGAATTTGACATAAAAGACTTGGGGCCGGCCAAGTAGATTCTTGGAATGAGAATCCATAGGAAAAGAAGTGCAGGAATTCTGAAGCTGTCGCAGAAGGATTATGTTGAAAAGGTGCTGAAACGATTCAACATGAATCAAGCGAAGTCAGTGGGCACTCCCCTAGCAAGTCACTTCAGCTTATCGAAGGAACAAATGCCGAAATCTGAAGAGGAGAAGGAACATATGATGAAGGTTCCTTATGCTTCAGCAGTTGGGAGCTTGATGTATGCGATGATCAGCACAAAACTGGACATTGCCCATGCTGTGGGAGTGGTCAGCAGATTCATGGGAAACCCAGGAAAGCACCATTGGGATGCGGTCAAGTGGATCCTAAGGTATCTGAAAGGTACAGCAAACAAAGCTCTATGCTTTGGAAGATCTGATATCATTTTGCAGGGATATATAGACTCGGATCTTGCAAGAGATGTTGATAGCAGGAGAAGCACTACAAGCTATGTCTATACATAGGGTAGTGCAGCGGTGAGCTGGATCTCCAGGCTACAGAACATTGTATCGCTATCTACAACGGAAGCAGAGTGCGTTGCCATCACAGAGGCAAGTAAGGAGATGATTTGGTTGAAAAGTTTCATGGCTGAATTGGGTAAGGAGCAGAGGGATGTGAAGCTTTACAGTGACAGTATGAGCGCCATTCACTTAGCCAAGAATGCCGCATTTCATGCCAGGACAAAGCACATTCAACTTCATTCCCATTTCATCTAAACACTGTTGGAAGAAGGGCAGCTTGGATCGGAGAAAATTCATACTTCTAAAAATCCAGCCGACATGCTTACTAAAGCAGTAACAGTGGAGAAACTGAAGCTATGTGTAGCTTCAGTTGGCCTCGGTACGTGAAGGGAGAGAGGTGGTGAGCCACACCAAAATTCTTGACAGACACAGAAGAAGACAGTGAAGGTTCAATGGAGGAAGCTGGGGAAGGTTGCCTGGAAGTCTCCAAGTGAGAGATTGTTGTGTTGTGGAGACTTCACTGTCCAAAAATAGCACAGGCGTTGCAGCGCGCTACAGCAGAACCAAGTCTGAAACACGGGCATTACAGCACGCCACAGCGCGCTTAGCGGATGCAATTCTGAAAGTCGACCGCTACAGCGCACTGTAGCGGCCAACAGAGTTCTGCTTCGTTTCAGATCTCGATCTGAAGAAATCTGAGGGGTATTTTGAACTTTTTGGATCCAAAATAAAGCTAGCTACTTGAGCCTAAGTAGTGGAGAAAAACATAAGGCTTTGGCAATCAGTTTGGAGGCTTGGAGGCTGTGGAGGAGAAGAACCCTAAGCTAAACCCTAGGGAGCTGCTGAGCAAGAGAAGACTTACTGTTTGGAGGGGAAACTCCATGAGGTAGTAGCTTCTTTCTTTCTCCATTCTAAGAGTAGAGCTACAGCTGTGTATGCTGAGGTGATATAGCACTTGTAACTCTGTAAACCTTGAAGTTTTTTCATAGTAGATTTTCTTGTTGGTGTGGCTCTGTGGTTTTTCTCAATCTTTGAGTTTTCCACATATATGCTTTTGTTTGGATGATTTGTATGTGCTGTAATTTTGTGATTTCTAAGCTAGCTCGGTAACCGTCAACACACCCCGATCCTCAAAGTCTTTGGACTTTGGTTTGTTGTTGCCATTACAAGTGTCATTCCGCTTTAGGTATCTTGTGTATCGCTGGTATTTTTCACAACAGAGCGATGCTGGGAATTAATTCCTAATGAGGCTGCTTGTTTTCAATGGGTGTGAGACTTGAGGTATTATTCAAATTGAGTAGCAAGTCGAAATGCATCCTCAAGAATATAAACCTCTTGAGACAACATTTCTTGTCGAATATCTGCTCCTAAACCAGATCGAAATCGAGAAGTTGTTGTTCGATGATCTTCAATAACATCACAACGGGTCATCAATTCATCAAAACGAGTCATATAATCAGCGACACTCATAGCTCCTTGCCTAAGTGTAATCATCTCATCCATGAGCTGGTCATGAAAGGATAATGGCACATTTTTGTTTTAAGATTTCTTTCTCATCCCAAGAAAAAATAGGTGATTGCCTAGCTCGTTGATTCTTATGCTCAGGCGTTCACTTACCGCATGATCATATTGAGTAGCTTGAGAGAAAAATAGCATATACATACAAAGGCCAAAAGATAATATTCATTTATTTCAATGTTCACTTTACAAGGTCTTTTCAACACTACTCGTACAAAAGTAAAAATAAAGAAAAGATAAAAGATAAACAAGCAAAAAAAATAGCGTCGTGGATCTTATCGGCAGTTGAACTTTTTAAGCATTATGGTTCTTGCGTGTAATCCCCAAGGAACACCTGACCTGGTATTGTACAGAAAACAATACCGGGATTTGAATTCCTAGTAATTAGAGAATACTCTAAGTACTGCAGTACACAATAACATTTACATTTTAAATGATGCGATTAGCGGAAGGCGGAAATAAAATGCAGAAGAAAATAATAAGGTAATAGCGTAAAATAAACAATTTCCTTCAACAAATATTATTTATCAAATAAAGATTACTGATGTCATTTTCCAGTAATCAACCCCGAATGTTACCGATGTCATTTTTCAGTAACAACCCCGAATGTTATTAATGTCATTTTCCAATAACAACCCCAAATATTGCTGATGTCATTTTTTCAGCAACAATCCCGAATGAAAAGGATGTTAGTTTCTAACAACCAACCAAGCATTAATATTAATAATGTCATTTTTCAATAACCCCCGAATGAAAAGGATGTTAGTTTCTAACAACCAACCAAGCTTCAAATGAATTTAGCTCAAAATAAATAAGCTAAGCACCAGTAAAAGTGCAAAATGTAATACATATCATGTACTGGATACCTTTGTTCTTTAAGTTCAGAAATTCAAAAGTTTTAGAAGTCATTTTTCTTTATCACTACTTCGATTCTGTCCTTCTTTCGCTTTCTCATAATGATTGAAGTCCGATTTTTTTAAGATACTGCGATGGCAGTAATGTTTATTATAGCGCTATTAAGTTACTGAGGATAACGATTACAATGATATAATATTATTATTATCATTGTTTCAATGATAATAATAATATAAGAATGAAAGAAGAACATAATAGGAGTGATGGTCAAAATGAAAAATGCTTAAATTGAAATAATAGTCATTTTATAATATTTGTATTGTTTGTCATTATTGATTAATGACAACAATGCTAATGTGATGATATAGTCTTATCTTCAAAAAGATTATTAAGTGTATAAAAAATAGCAAAATAATTTATCCTCTTTTCTTCCCCCCTTTCTCTTTCTCTTAACTTCTCTTCAAACCTTTAGGATTAGGATCGCCGAAAAACGGAGGGAAGCCGGAACGGGGTGGCCGGAGGCTGGCAAGGGCTCCAGCTGGCTGGTTGGGCTGTCGGGCTGCTGCTATTCAGCCGGCAAGGAAGAGCTGGCAGGCTAGCGGGGCTGCCGGGCTGCTACTAGCCGGCATGGCTGTTGGCAGGCTACCGAAGGCTGGGAGGAGCTGTTGTGGCTAGTTAGGAGAGAAAGGAGAGGGGGAGAGGGCTGCTGTAAGGGAGAAGATGGGATCTATTGTGAGGGGAGGGAGAGAGGGGTTTATATAAAGGAGAGGAGGGATGGGGGTGATCGGCCAAGAGGGCCGACCAACCTGCGCCAAAAATGGCGCAGGTAGCAGGCGTAGGGAGGACCGTAGGTGCCAGGCGGAAAGCTTCTTCTGCCCTTTTGGCGGAAGGAAAAAATCGCAAGTTGCGATTTTTTTAAAGGGGGGGGGCGTAGGGAAAAATAGAGGAAAATGGAAAAAAAACTAAAACTTTAAATTAATTGCATTTTTCCGTCGTTTGGCGTCCAAATACAACGAAACTTGACACCGATGCGTGTTATGACATAATGAACACCCTCGCGCCGAAAATTTTCGATTCAGAGTAATATTTTATTTTATATTACTTTTTGAGGTTTAAAACTTCAAAAATTAATCACGATCAAACCAACGCTCAGAATTTGATGAAACTTCTCGAGCAGCCTTTAAATAATATAATTAACACGCCAACACTGAAAACGATGAATTCGAACACGTATTTTAATGTTTTTGATTTTTTAGAATTTAAATAATTAAGAAAATAAAATGAGAACTTTCATTATTCGAATTTCTCCCAAACTAGGACACTTTGATCTAAAAATTATTTCTATCTATTGATAGTTTTGTTTGCCCTAAATTGAAATTCCCCAAGGTCCTAATGTCAGAGTCGAAAATTAACCTAATTCGCAAAGTAACGACTTTGGGTCGTTACAGATGGTTTTTTTTTTACATTTGGTGCAAATGGAGTTGGTGACGTTTCATTGTCTTTCAACTCTAGCGCTTTAATTCTAGTTCGAAAATCATGCATTGAGAGAGTGAGATTTTCCATTTTCTAAGTAAGAGTTTGAGGAGGTCATCGGTTCTTTGTTCAGAAGTTTGCCTTGGTATCGATGTCCACTATGAGTCGACATAATTTTATATATATATATAGGAGCTCTCGGTTTTTAGGGGTTTTCGATGTTCAAATAGCCAAATCAAGTAAATACAAAATTGTAGATCTTGACGTTCTACCCAAAATCGAGTGCTCAAACATAAAATTCGGATATAAATTGAATAAGTTATGATCAAAATATGGCAGGGTATAAACAAACTGAAAAGTGACGTGAATGAAATTTATGTTTTATTGTATGCAATGATTTTGCCATCAATTGGCATAAGAAGTTGAAGATATATTTTCTCTGATACTAATATGATGTAGGACAAAATAAATACGTACGCAGAGGGTATGATAAATTTTACACCAATAAAAATAACAAATTACTCACGATTGAGTATCGATAAAATAAGGCGAATTTTGCGTACAAACGCGAAATTAAAAAAAAAATGAGTTTGAGATATTCGAGCCACAGTTATGCTAACACATAAAAATTTCTTACCATATAAGGTATAGAGATAAATAAAAGCTATGGTTAATCTAACCTGTGTCAAAGTTTAAGGCAAGCCGGTGGCGAATCGGGGATAACTGAAGTCGACCTCTACAAACAGTCCTTCGTCGCAGGATCTTCTTCCTTCCTTAGATGTCCTTCTCTAAGGCTTGAAATACTCACACTCAAGATTTTATTCTCTTAAAAATGAAAGTACTAATAAACACAATAAATAGAAAAATATTTTTTCATTTCGTCTTCAATGCCATGAGACATAAGACATTGGCTTATTTATAGCCATACAATATATGTCAAATGATCATCAAAATCATAAACTTACCCTTTCATGAAAGGTTAAAGTGTCTTTTCTTACAAATGACTAATAAAACCATCAACCAACCCACTAATTAAGGACTAAAGTGTCCTTTCATATAAAATATCAAAAAAATCTTAAACCAACTCTCTCATGAAAGACTAAAGTGTACTTTCACTCTAATAACACTCATGACAAAAACATGATAAATGGGCTAATTTAAAGGCCCATTTGAATGAATTCCACGAATAAGCCCATGTAACTAAAATGAAAAATACATTATAGAATCATGGAAATATTAAGCTTAATTTATGATTTGGTGCGTCGACGATGATTACGTGGGTGCTCTGCATCAATAAAAGAATGAATCCAACAAATTTCAGCAATAGTATCTCCTTCTAATCTGTATTTAGCTTCATTTGAGGAGCAAGAAATATTTGGTTTCTTTGAGCTCCAAAATATAGGATTGAGGACAAGATATATAATAAAAGCACCAGCTGATGTGAATTCAACTTTTTATTTCAACCCTGGACAGAATCTGAGAATGCATGAAGAACTGTTGAGGGGTAACAAATTGTTATTTTGTGGTCATTTGTGCTACATTAACACTAAAGAAGTCTTTTGAATCTAGTTTAATGTTCAGTTCTTGGTTGAGGGATACAATGAGATAGTTTGTTGACATCATAGGAAATATTTGGGCAAGTAATAGGAATTGAACTCTACCAGTTGGTTCAATATATGGAAGGACATGAAAATCTAGTTGTGATGGTAAGAGTAAAGTTGCAGCAAGAAGAGTTGCTATAGTCGTTGTAGTAGTCATGTTGGTATAATATAGATCTTTGATCTATTGTTGTTTAGACAGGAACAAATATGGTGAATGGTGGACCACTTTAACACTAAGTGGTCTAGATGCATGGCCCTTGATCAAACATGATTTATAAGTGATGAACTATTGAGCAGCATTGATATAATTCATTGTGATTATTATATCATATCATAAACTAATAATCACATAGTTATGTTTTGAATAAATAAGGAAAGCGTTGTATCAACATGCGAGCTTAAAAAGCTAGTTGCTATCAGAAATTGGCATAGTTCATGATACCCAAACCTAGGGGCTAAATTGAGAACATAAATAACTTTGCATAAACAGCATACATAATAGAGATGCTCATGCTCAATAAAACCTAGTGGGTGGTACTTATAAACCTTTCATCTAATGCTACCTACAAAAAGACATTGATATCAGGTTATTTAAAAAACAATTATGAGCTACAGCAAGACAGTATGAATTGAGGAAGCGGATCTGAATAAAATGTGTCAGTTGGGAAGAGAAGGAGATCTGGTGATGGCCTGAAGATCACCAAAGAAGAAAGTGGCAATCGAAGGATTGCGTTGACTATAGAACACTATTGTTTAAGCAGCAACTTCTGGAGAAGATTTCTGCTATCAGGGAACCATCCGAGAAAATATCATCATTTGGAGGAGAATTGCGCTAACACATCTTTCTGAAACCATCAGCAAGTTAACGTTCAAGTGGAGATGACACTGCAAAATTGGAGGGCCATCAATGACACGGCTGGAGATGAGCAAAAAGAGAAACTGATTGCGAAGCTTCTCAAATTGGAGAATAAGCACAAACAAAATTTGCGAGAAAACAAATGAGGGAATTTTACATATTTACAAATTTTCAATTAAGCTCTTTATGCCTTCAAAGTTGTCTTGTAAAGGGATTGGGTTTGCTATTTATGGAAATAGAGAAGGCTAGTTTGGTTGGCCACATAGGGAAAAGCGTTCTTCTTCGTGGAGCAAGGAAAAAACATGGATGGTGGAATAAGATCAATTAAGTGTGACAATACTTGATCTCTCATCCCTACAAATTGTGAGGCATAACAAGAATTCATATAATTATAGTCAAGAGGTGATGAACGACAAATTAAGATGGAAGTGCGAACGTCGACGAGATTATGGGTCAACAAATCAAGGCATGCAGGGCATAGTCTCTAATCAATGGGCTTGGAGGAAGACTATCAATGCTATTAAAAAGGCATCGATCAAGCAGAACTGTGAAAAGCACAGATTAGTGCTTCCCTGATTCATAGGGCGTACAATTGGATCACAAAAATTTGAAATCATTGAGCTCAATGTCTTCAACCCATGAAGCCCAGAGGAGCTTTCTTGAATTCGTTGATGGAATGGTGGTGGATGGCTAAACCTCATAATCACCTGAAGATCATCACGAGCAAAGTGCTTAGTGTGAGCTTCTTCATCTTGACCCTTTTTAGTCAACATCCATTAATTAAATTTTCTTCATCATCATCATTATTTTAGTATAATAACCAGTGGATTATACCATGTTCATAGAGAAAAGGTCATTGTAAAATCAAAAGTCTTTCATAAATTAACAATAACATCAAGTTAATTTTAAGAGGTTACAATGAACCCAAAAAAAAAAATCATTGAACCCTAGAAATATTAGGAACTGCAAAATGCCCTCAAACATCATTAGAGGAAAAGATTAAGAACTCTTACTTTTAATTTGAAGAATATACAGTTTATGTTTTGTAAGTTCACATGCATAACATTGAAAATTTTAAGAAGAATTTATTTAAAAAAGGGAAGCATATGATTTGAGGATAGCGGTAAAGAAAATAGGTCAAATTTAATCTTTGTTGAACTTGGATAGCAAGGCCAACTTTATTTGACTTCTTAAGATACTTTAAAAACCATCTTCTCCTTAACATGTCCAATCATTTTTATGAAATTCAATTCCTCAAGATACAATGAGAAGAAGTTGAGTACATTACATTTGGAATCTATAGTTGATTTAGAGATAAAAATAAATTTTGCTAGAAAATAAGAACTAAAATGCTTTTAGAGTAATGATTTCATTGACAATAATATCTAATTGTTCAGCAATAATTGTAACAAAACAATCAACAAAAACTTTTTTATTAACATATTATTTTATAAAAGACAATTTTGAATGATAATAGTGCCATGTGTCAGTGACCTTTGAATAATGATCCAAACACTATGGTGAGTTCTATCTAAAGCATTAAAAATATGAGAATAAATAGATATACCTGTGAGAACCTAGTTACTATTATGGTGTGGAGATCAATTAGATCATCAAAAGAAGACAAAACAATATTCCAGTGAATTCTAAGACAAATCTTAGCGGCCAACAGCAAGACTGGCGCCAGGCGCGCCCAGGCGCGCCCAGCAGAAGAGAATCTGGCACCCAGTCGCCCCTAAAACAGCAGACAAACACCCAAGCGCCCACGAAAATTTTAGTTCGGGTGTGGCATGTCCGAAGTTGTTTATGGCACTTTGAAAGTTGGTTTGGGGTTTCATATACATGCTAACATGTTGGGTTAGGGTTTATTATGAGTTATTTCTGTGTGAGAGCTCTTAGAAGCTTGAAACCCTAAAGTGAGAACAAGAAGAAATCTTGGGAAGAAGAAGAAAAAGCTCAAATACTGAATTTTTTCTTCCTCTAAGAGATTGATAATTTTATGTTACTCTATAATCATTTCATTATAGTGGATATTCTTGTGGTAGTATGGCTACGTGATTTTTCTCATTCTTAAATTTTTCACTTATATATGTGTTCGTATACTTGTGTTGTGTGTTTGTGAATGTTTGTACTGTAATTTCTTCATATTTGTGCTGGTATAATTTTCATGTTTGCTTCTGTGGCTCTCAGCGGTTAAACCCTGATCTTAGAAATTTTATCGAAGAGATCTTCCTCAGTTCCTAACAAGTGGTATCAGAGAATTGTTTGGTGTCAAGGGTTTGTTAGCTTGAGTGGAAGCAATGGCCGACAAAATGAAACAAGATTGAGAAGTTTAGCGGAACAAACTTTGCCTTTTGGAAAACACAAATGGAAGATTTGCTTCACCAAATCTTACCTTTGGAGAGAGTTAGCAAGAAACTAGATACTAAGTCAAATGAAGATTGGAAGGTTCTCGACAGAACAACACTAGACTTGATTTGCCTCGTTATCCTCATCGATGGCGTTCAATATTGTGAATGAGAAGATCACGGTGGGTGGATCTCATGGCAGCCCTAATGAAAATGTATGAGAAGCCCTCAGCTTCCAACAAGGTTTTCTTGATGAAAAGATTATTCAACATGAAGAAGGTAGACGGCGGTTCAATGACGGAACATCTAAATGATTTAAATACTGTGACAAGCCAGTTAAGCTCAGTTGACATCAAGTTTGATGACGAGATGAGAGCTTTGTTACTGTTATCTTCATTGTCGGATAGCTGGGATGGATTGGTTACAGCAGTCAATAAATCATCAAGAAATGCAACCTTGAGGTTTGACGACATTGTCGGGTTGGTGCTAAATTAAGAAGTGCGGAAGAGATCTAATGGTGAAGTATCGACTTCAACACTGAATGTTAAGATTAAAGGAGTATAAACCAAAAACATAATAAAAACGGGTCTAAGTCAAGGCAAGGAAAATCAAAACCGAAGGAAAAGGTAGAATGCTGAAACTACGATAAATCATGACAGTTCAAGAAGGTCGGTTATGCCTTAAAGAAGTCAGAAGGATGAGGTAAAGACAAAAACCCTCCATGACTGTTTCAGCAGATGAAGATCAAGATGCGTTAATCTTGTCCCTTGTTAGCACTGAGTCCTAGGTAGTGAACTCAGGTGCTTCTTTTCATGTAACTCCAAGCAAGGAAGCTTTCAAGAACTATACAAAAAGTTATTTGAGAAAACTTTACTTAGGAGATGACAAGGCTTGCAACATCATTGGAAAGGGAGATGTTGATATCCAATTACCAAATGGGTCGGTGTGGAAGTTGAAGGATGTCAAACATGTTCCTTGTTTGAGGAAAAATTTGATCTCTGTAAGTCAGTTAGCCCGTGAGGGCTACAGCACGAGCTTCACAAGAGATTATTGAAAGGTGAGGTGCATTGGTAGTAGCTCAGGGCATTATGGATGGGAGACTTTACCTGATCAATAAAGTGTCCAACTCTATTGTAGTAGCAGAACAGATTGATGCACGTCTTTGGCACCAAAGGCTCGGTCATATGAGCGAGAAATGATTGAAGTTTCTGTTATCTAGAGGAAATATTCCAGGGACGAAATCTGTGTCCTTAGAATTTTGTGAAGAATGCATGTATGGCAAGCATAAAAATGTCAACTTCTCAAAGAGTTGGAGAGACATGAAGTTCTAAAAGCTGGAGCTTGTGCACACTAATGTGTGGGGACCAGTTCCCACATCCTCTCTTTGGTGGAGCCACATACTTCAATCACTTTCATTAATGACCATACTAGAAGATATGGCTATACTTCTTGAAGCCCAAATCTGATGTGTTTGAAGTGTTCAAGAAGTGGTCAGCGAAGAGTTTGAGGAGTTCTATGCTTTGAATGGGGATCAGGCAGAAGTTCAATGTTCCATGAACACCTCAGCAAAATGATGTTGCAGAACGTATGAATAGGACTCTTACAAAGAGAGTCAGGAGTATGAGGCTGCATGCTGGGTTTCCTAAGCAGTTTTGGGCAGAGGGTATGAATACAGCTGCATATCTGATTAACATATGTTCTTCAGTTCCCTTGAAAAAAGGGATACCCGAGGAAGCGTGGAGCGGCAAAGAGGTAAAATTAAACCACTTGAATGTATTTGGTTGTTCCTCCTACGTGCACATTAATGCGGGTTTCAAAAGCAAGTTTGATTCAAAAGAAATCAAGTGCACATTCATTGGCTATGGAGCGAAAGAATTTGGCTACAGATTTTGGAACAATCAGAATAAGAAAATCATCAAAAGCTAGAATGTCACATTCAATGAGAATGAGATGTACAAGAAGAGGAATGAAGTTCAAAATAACTCAAAAGGAGCTTCAAATTATGTGCCAAATTACATTGAAATAGATGGTAACATTTCATGATGGAGTGCAAACAGTTCCCAAGACAACTGCTACTGAGTTAAGAAGATTCACCAGAATATCACATCCTACACATCTCTCCTTCATTGTATTATATGTTGCTAATAGACTGGAGAACCAAAATATTATTAAGAAGCACTTCAAATTGATAACTCAATTAAGTTGGAGTCAGCCATGGATAATGAGATGAAATCACTCGTGTCAAATGAGACATAGGAGTTGGCTAGACTACCTGAAGGAAAGAAGGCTCTTTAGAACAAATGACTTTACAGATTGAAGGAAGAACAGTATGGAAGCAAACATTACAAGACAAGGCTTGTAGTAAAAGGATTTCAACGAAAACATGGCATGGATTGATCTTTGCTCCGATGGTGAAGATGATTACTATCAGAGTAGTTTTAAACATTGTGGCGGTTGAGAATCTGCATCTGGAGCAGATGGATGTGAAAACCGCATTTCTTCACGGTGATCTAGAGCAGGAGCTGCACATGATGCAGTCACAGGGTTATGAAATACAAGGAAAGAGTGAGCTAGTTTGCAAGCTCAAGAAAAGCATGCATGGCTTAAAGCAAGCATTGAGGCAATGGTACAAGAGATTTGACATATTTATGTCAGAAATAGGGTACAAAAGATGCCAAACGAATCACTATTGCTACATAAAGTAATTTGACCCCTATATCATTCTACTTATGTATGTAAATGATATGTTGATAGCATGATCAATCATAGAGAAGATAAAGAAATTGAAGAAGCAGTTGTCAAAAGAGTTTGACATGAACGACTTGGGGACTGCAAAATAGATACTCAAGATGAGGATTAGCAGGGAGAGTGCAAGGATGCTAAAGTTATCTCAGGAATAATATGTTGAAAAGTTGCTCAGAAGATTCAACATGAAAGAGGCAAAGCCAGTTTGCACCCTCTTAGCAAGTCACTTCAATCTATCTAAGGAGCAAATTCAAAGACTGAAGCAGAACAAGGAAATATGGAGAAAGTTCCCAATGCTTAAGCTTGATGTACGCCACGATATGCACGAGACCAGATATAGCCCATTAAGTGAGATAGGTCAGCAGATTCATGAACAACTCACAGTGAGGTGGATACTCATACATCTAAAAGGCACTGCGAGCAAAGCCTTGTGCTTTGAGAAGTCCATGATAGAGCTAGATCTCCAGGCTCCAGAAGATAATTGCCCTATCTACAATAGAAACATAGTATGTCGCCATTATTGAGGTGAGCAAGGAAATGATTTGGTTGAAAAGTTTTATAGCTAAATTGGGCAAGGTGCAAGAGGATGGAAAACTGCATAGTGACAGTATGAGTGCCATCCAGTTAGCTAAGAATGCAGCATTTCATGCCAAGACAAAGCACATTCAGTTGCAGTACTATTTTGTTCGATCTTTGTTAGAAGATAATCACCTAACACTGGAAAAGATTCACACATCAAAGAACCCAGTCAACATGCTCATGAAATCAATGACAACGAAAAAATTGAAGTTGTGCTCAGCTTCAATTGGCCTCGGAGGATAAAGAGAATGAGGGTGAGCCACACCACATCCTTTTCAATGATAAAAGTCAAGTTGAAGAAAATTCAAGGTTGAAGATAGATATATCACAATTGATCTCCAAGTGGAAGATTTTTATGGTGTGGAGACCAATTGGATCATCAAGGAGAAGATAAAACAATGTTCTGGTGGATTCTGAGACGGACCTATAGTGACCAACAACAAGACTAGCGCCCAGGCGCGCCCCAAGCGCCAGGCAAACAGAGTTTGGCGCCAAGGCGCGCTCCAGGTGTCCAACAGACAGAGAGTGTCTCCAGGTGCACCCCAGGCGCCCCAGAAACAGCATATGGGCTCTCAAGCTTCGCGAAAATTCCAATTCGGGTGTGGCATACCCGAAACTGTTTAGCGTACTTTGAGGGCTGGGTTGGGATTCTATATAAATACTAACATGTTGGGTTATGGTTTATTATGTCATTTCTGTGTGAGAGCTCTTGAAAGCTAGGAGGCTTGAAACCCTAATGTAAAAATAAGGAGAAATCTAGGCGACAAGAATGATTGTGTGGTTCCGTAGTTTTTGTCATTCTTAGGTTTTTCACATATATCCTTGTGTTTGTATGGTTATATGCTTGTGAATGATTGTGTTGTGATTTCTTCATATTTATGTTGATCTATTTTTCTTATTTGCTTTAGTAATTCTCAGCGATCAAACCCAGATCATATAGATTTCATCAGGGAGATCTCCCTCCGTTCCTAACTGTTACAACTATCCATTGGTGGTGCTTTGTCTCCATGTATCCCAAAATATTTTAGCTTCTTAATCTCAATCATAACAAGATTTAGCTGTTTCTCCTTTGTTATGTGTTTATGTCCTCTTTCTCTGGAAACTTTTAATGAATGCTAAGGTTTCTATTAAGTTCCAACACTAGTCTTTAGTGTGGTGAAGTTTGTACAAATGCACCAAGGTTTCTTCTATTAGGAAATTGGAAGGTCCTTGTTGCTTGATTTATTTTAATAGTGAACTCCTATGCCCTATTCTACTATTTTATTATAATTATTTAAAATTTAGTAATCTTTTTAACCTTAGTGTATCTTCTTGTAACAACCCTTTCAAAATAAAATAATCAAATAAGTTTTTAAAGAGTAAATAAATTAAATAAAATAATTATATTTTTAATTACCTTTTCAACGGCTATTAGAGAAGCGTTGTTTCTCTTCTCCATTCAAGTGATCGAGCCCTGATACCCAGGCTCGATGTCACGGACGGATGAAGGCGCACACCCCAATCGCTGGCCACTTCTTCTTATCTTCGTTTAGCTCTTTCTCCTTATTCTTTTTCTTCCTTCTACTTTCTACTGAGAGCTAGGAACCAAGCATTCGGCCATCTCTCTTCTTTGTCTTCACCGTGAGATCCTTTGGGAGCTGGGAGCTAGCTGCGAGTGGAAGACGTCTGAGGGAGCTGCGAACCTGTTCCGTTCGATTTTTCCATCTGGAGTGACCTCTAGCCATCAGCTTCTCCGATTTCTTGTGATTTCCAGGTACCTCAATTTATTTTGTTTTTACCTATGAAGGAGTGCTTACACATACCAGATTTGGTGTCATCTAGCTTTATTGAACTTTGCAATCTGAGTTTAGAGTATGTGAATCCTTGTTCAAATCCAGTTGCGTTTCAACTTAATCCCTCTTAAGCTGCTGAATGATGATACCTCTTAAGATTCTTAGGGATTTAGTCGTTTCTTATGCTCAACAATAATCGACTAGTATCAATTTAAGTACTCTATCTGAATTGCATCTCCTCTTGTTCTATAGATCTCGTAAAAAGGGGATAGAAGGAATTAAATTAGGGCATTCGCTCTACTTACCTTAAACTTAATTTCGATTGAAATCCATAAGCGTTTCTCTAAGGTCTTCGATCGGCTTGCGTTCCGTGAAGTCTGGAGTTCTGCTATTTGCTCTATCTCTCCCGTTCCTGATGCCCTAGAACTCCTCATCGCATCTAACGGGAGAGGTGAAGTGCAGACCCCGAATCCCTTTAACCGGATTTCGCTACGGTCCGATTCTTTCCCTCTTCCGAACCGCGCCGTTTCCTTTAAGCTTATAAGCGAATGGTTAATTAAATTAAAGGATTATGATATGTTTAAATTAATAACATTATTATTAAATAATCTAATTATATTTTTATTAATAACTTTAAAAATACAAACCCAAATGATACAAAATTATATATCATTTTGATCACAAAAATGAGTAGATCAATAATATGAAATTTAATTTCAGTTTTGGTAATTATTTTAATGGGTCAATATTTAAGATTAATTAATTGATTTCAAATTAATCTTTATCGTTTCATATGATCTAAATTGATCATTTAAGATCCAAATTAAATGATCAAATAGTCCATTTCACTCACAAAAATGTAAGAAACAATAATATAAAATAAAAATTAACATTCGAACTCTAATTTTCTTAATTACTTTTAACCTAATTTAGGAGTCATTAAAACCTTAATTTTTCTAAAGTTGTTCAAAATTGACATACTTAGTGTCATTCTTCCCCTTATGAAATAAGAATTTCATTGATATATAAATCATTTCCATTGGACAACAATTTAGGATTTTAAGTTTTTGACTCTTAGTGTTATTGTGATTAACCTAAATTTCTAAATAGCTTACTTTAGGTCTTATAAAACCCTAGGATAGCTAACATGCCACATTTATTATTTCCCTTACCACTTAGATAGTATTTTTATGAGCTTAGTTCTCAACTTTCTTCTTATGTGAATTAATTGCCAAGTGCTTAATTCACCTTTCAACCTTAAGGTAAAAATCCTATGATTGATTTGCAATTGATCTATAGTTGAATCCTAAGTCTATTAGTTACACTCATTAAGAATAGATAGTCTTAATGCTTTAGCAATTGTAGAATTTTGAATTAACTAAATTTAGCTTTAGTGATTAAATTAGGACTTAGCTATTACATCCTAATCCCTAAAGCCTTTTCTTAATTACTTTAAGTTGTAGTAATAGGAATCCCTAACTTACTTAGATTAGTTTAGGAATCCTATTGAACTCTTTAAACATCAATTAATAGTAAACATAAAACTTATAGTTCTTAAGTCTAGTGAGTACTTAAACTAAATATTATAATTTCCTACAACATAGCTAGATTAATATTATTTGATTTGAATATTCAAAACATAACCTAGCTAGTGAACCCTAATGAAAATTAGTAGATTTACCTTAGTTCCAAATTTCTTAAGTTAAATAATTTTTTATTTAAATCTCTACCTACTAAGTACCTAAACCTAAATTTAATTGTTATAATTAAATCTTATAGTTTATGATGAGATTAAGAGCTAATTTCTAATAACAATAATTATACTTATAAATTATTGTCATATCATATTCAATGAATTGAATTTATTATTTTCAAAAATCACATCTACTATTATTTTACAATTAACTTGAGATCAATATCTCAAAATTAATTGGAAGCTCAATTAGCTCCAATCATTAAATAGATCATTAAAATTAGATAACTTTGGATATTACTTAGTTACAATTATTGAATTTCCTTGAATGCTTACTTATGCTTGAGCCTTATTCATTGAATCATTCATATATTATATTGTGCATAAATAAAACTTTCACATTAAATTACTAGGGGTTTCATTTGGTGGATCAATCTAGGGCGGACTGAATAAGGAGTAATAAGGAGATATCACATTCTCAGAGGGTGAACGTGAGTGTTTTAAGATTGACCCCGCTCTTCTTAGTTGTTAAACAGACGTGTTTAACTCCTCATTTCATTCTGAATATGCCCACAGAATGAGCACAGATTAAAATAACTTCAATTAATAAACATGTGAGATCTTCAACATTTTAGATTGTTAAGACTCATCATAGCTTTTAGCTATGTTATTTTATATAGTCCTAAGCTATGTGTATCTTAGATTAAAGTCTAAGATTTTTCCTTCAATTTCCTTACTATGCATTTTCTATGATTTAGAATTGTACTTTACTTGTTTATAATTTATTTAGATTACAGTGAATGTTGTATAATTTTATTAAATGCTTCACTGTTTATTTTCCTTAGCATAAGTTCATTTGAACATATTCATACTTTATTTCATGTACTTCAAATGCACATTAGTTATTTCTAGCCTATTTAGAATACTTTTACTCTTGTTATATATGCAGGCTAGAATGTATATTAAGTGAGTCTTCTAACTCACTTGTTTTCCTTACTTACATTTCGTTACTTGTATGCTTACCAGATTGCACCCATGTTTGTGCTTACTTTGTAACTAGGACTGTGATATCCAATTATAACAATAACATGTTTAGCCAATCTTAATATGTGCTTAGACTATTTAGTCTAACCAGGTTTTCTATTTCTTGACTTTGCCCTATCACATTTAAATGTCAAAATGTGATAGATCAGGTGCACTTGGAGGCTAGTGGAACTGGACCAAGTGCTAAAAATTAAATTACTTTCATCTATCATATATTATAAATTTATAGCTTATTAAGAACTTCAAGTGAGCTATCAGTTTTTCCTTCTCTTATTTAGTTTAATGTCATTTTATAATAATGTCATTTACTTTAATTTATTACTTTATTGGAGCTTATATATACTTAAATGCTTGTGATGAATGAATGGATGAATGTGATGAATGATTATAAATGTAATAAATTTGTATGTTAATTAAGTCCTTTATTTCATACTTAGAATGATAAATGGAATTTATTATATATGCTCAATTGCTATAGAATTGAAATTTAGTTTCTTACTTAAGCAATAACCTTAGCATATTTACATGTGAATGATGAATATTGTGATGAAGTAAACATTAAGGTAGACAATTGTTACACATGTGATTTCTCCCTAAAATATTTTAGAATTGTAAATGAGCAATCCTATAAAATGAATTGAACTCTATTTTAGAATTGTAAATGAGCAATCCTATAAAACGGAGTGAACTCTATTTTAGAATTGGAAATGAGCAATCCAATCGAAAGGATTGAACTCTATAATAGAATTGGAGTTAAATTAGATTGATTGCATGTTAGTTTAGGTTGTCTTTTCTTTTAAATTATAACTCCCATTGGAATGGGAGTATTGCAAATAATTCTGCAGGTATTTCCTTAACCATTTACAAAGGAGACTGCTAAAATTTTTAAGAAAATTTAGACTTATAATATTTTGGAAAATATATAAACCCATAATTCACATGTTAAATACTCACCAAATACTTAGAATTCATATCTAAGATTGAATGTAAACTCATGTCAATTGTTTAAATTGAAATCTCATGTCTTATTGCTTATGTTACTTATTCAAGTCATATTTCATTTTCATCCTAAGAATTATGTATTGTATTTTTAATTATAAATTTACTTAACATCATTCACGATTTCCCTCCCATCTTAACTAAAGACCCTCTTCTAAATCCTTGGCCAAACACAATACTTAATGATTTGAATTAATTTTCTTCTAATCTAGTATTAGGTATTGTGGTGACGCATCAATATTGAACTAAGTGATTCTCAATATTGGGGCCGTCACAGTTGGTATCAGAGCTAAGTTGAGAATTTTAAGTTAAGACAAACACATCCATTCATCCAAAAGCAAACAACACAGTATAGTAAAAATAAATAAATGACATCTTAGAACAGTAAACGCATTTTCTATCAAATAAGTGATTTAAATTCTAACTTAAACTTTAATTAAACTTTCAGATGGCAGATCTTAGTGCTGAACTAAGATTTTATACCAAATTGTTCTTCCAATATTGGGAGTACGATTATTAGTATGGGTCAACGTTTGGTAGAGTTTACTTGGGAGTATCTGCTGCAGGAGGTGATGTTCTGAATAAAATTTTGAGGTCTTGTGTATTTCAAGGCAATCATTTCCCTCAATTAGCAAAGGAATAGCTCTCTCGTGTTACCACGGTATTTGAGGCCATAGAATGCCCCGAACACTTATGCTTCCAAATTTTGGATGAACTCTTTGATGACTATGCCATAAATTGGTGGTGTCATGCGCATAGAGTACTCATTCGTGGTTGTGGGCATCTTCATCAGTGCCCCACTTATGAAGACTATAAAAGTATATTTTATGCAAAATTTTGTAACTAGTAATACTAGTTTTTCTTTTGCTCTATCTGCTTTCTTTCTAGTAGCTTGTAAATAGTTTCTTCCTACTTATGTCTTTTCTTTTCCTTCAAAGATTGTAATTTCTTAAAAATTTTAAATTTTAATAAGAATTCCCATTTCTTATCTTCTTCAGTTTTTTAATGATATTTTCTTTTTCTTTTCCCTAGAATGGATTCAAATTCTAGCACTCCCATAGAACCAATAGTGGAAAAACTTATTTCCACTACAACTTCACAAACTGAGCAAATGCAAAATTTGTTGGATATGATGAAGGTGATGATTGAAACACAAATACGTGCGGCGGAAAGAATGGCTTCATCCTGCAACATTTCTCAGCCTTCTCCTGTCCCATCTCAAATTTGCCCAACTCCTCCACAAGCTTCTTCTCCCATTATTCCTGAACTTCCCATGATTCCTCAACCATCTTCAGGCCCCATGGTGGATGCATATCTTCTTACCTTTTTTCGACTGAACCCTCCAGCCTTCAATGGTTCAGTTTCCCATTATGAAACTGTTGATTGGCTAAAAGCCATAGAAAAGACACTTGCAAGTATTAAGTGTCCGGAGAGTGAGTGTCTCTGTCTTGCGACGTACCTATTCCACGGTGAAGCAGAATACTGGTGGGATAGTGAGTTGAAGACCTGCTTCTCCGAAGTTCAAATGGAAGACATCCCATGGGATGCATTTGAACAAGTTTTCTGTTAGGAGTTTATTCCTCCCTCTGCCCAAACAATCATAGAGAACGATTTCATGCAGCTTGTCCAAGGAAATCGTTCTGTGCACGCCTACGAGATGGAGTTTCGCAAACTCTCTCGTTTTGCTCCGAATCTAGTCCATACTGAAATGGCTAGGTGCACAAGATTCCTGTCTGGACTTAGGGATTCTATTAAAAGTCATTTGATGTCCCAACATCATGACAATTTTCCCAAGCTTTTAAAAGGTGCTCGTATGGTGGAGTACCATCAAGCTCAGATGGAATCAAGAAAGCGCTCCCATCCTCAACCTTCCAGGTCAGAACCCTTCAAGAGGAACCGTTCTCATGGTCCGAAGATCTTCCAACTAACTTTTGCCAAAACTCAAATCAGAATCCCAGGCAAGGCCAACAAGGAAGACCGGGTGCAATATGTAACAGACCTCATCCATATGGGAAGTGTTACCACTCGGGTGGTAAATGTTACATATACGGCAGAACCAATCATAAATATTGGGAACTGCCACGCCAACTGGACCGTGGATAAAGTAAAGATCAATCGTCAAGGTTCTGTTCAGAACCTGATTCCCTTGAATACCCAAGCTCCTAACGCTTGCCTTAATGCCTCCCCCTACTAGTGGAAATGCTCAACACCAACAGGGTGTACCCTCTTCTTCCAAGCAAGGCCACTACAATAGGAAGGATAAGGGCAAAGTCGTTGCTCAATCACCAGCAGTACCAAGGGTGTACGCTCTGTCATCTTCAGCTGCCCAAGATGATAATAGCGTTGTTACTGATACATTCTAAATTTAATTTCCAATTTTCTGCTTTCATTTTCTTCTGCAATTTTAATTTCAACATTTTTTTTCCTGCTTTAATTTTCATTAGTGTAATTAGAATTTATTTTCCCTGCTATAGGAACTCTAATTATTAAAAACCAATTCTGTGACACTCTCTTTGACACTGGTGCTAGTCACTCTTTCATGTCAGTGAGTTGTGCATCTTCCCTAAATCTTCAACATTTCAGCCTACGCAATCCCTTAGTCGTTC
Organism: Gastrodia elata; assembly: GCA_016760335.1. Classification (NCBI taxonomy): domain Eukaryota; kingdom Viridiplantae; phylum Streptophyta; class Magnoliopsida; order Asparagales; family Orchidaceae; genus Gastrodia; species Gastrodia elata. The sequence goes on along the minus strand of JACERR010000044.1, from coordinate 28,892 downwards.
AAATGCCATCTGGTGCTGAGATGTGTGCTAACGAGTTCTGTTTGGTAGACATCCCAATCAGTAACCAATTCTTCCAATCCAAACTTATCATTATGTTCATTACGATTTCGACATAATCTTAGGAATGAATTGGTTAAGCAAGTTTAATGCAGTAATAGACTGTTTCCGTAAGCGGTATCACTTAAGATTGAAAAGAAATCTGAAGTGTTTGTAGGAAAACTTGGCTTGACTGCATCCTTAATCAATGCTGTTAAAGCCAAGCGTCTCGTTAGTAAAGGTTGCTATGCAATCCTAGTAACTCTAATCGGCGAAGAGAAGCAAGTGAGTAGTCCAGAAAAGACTATCATCGTTAGAGAGTTCTTGGACGTGTTCCCCGAAGACTTGCCTGGACTACCTCCTTTAAGAGAGATAGGGTTTTCAATTGAACTTGTCCCTGGGACTCAACCAGAATCTAAGGCTCCGTATAGAATGGCTCCAAAAGAATTGCAAGAGCTTAGAGAGCAGTTGCAAGAGTTGTTAGAGAAAGGATTTGTTCGCCCAAGCATGTCACCTTGGGGAGCTCCTGTCCTATTTGTCAAGAAGAAGGATGGTTCAATACGAATGTGTATAGACTACCGTGAGCTTAACAAAGTGACAGTAAAGAATAAATATCCTCTCCCTAGGATCGATGATTTGTTTGATCAACTCGCTGGAGCGAAGATCTTCTCCAAGATTGACTTAAGATCAGGTTATTATCAGATTAGAGTCAAGGATGAAGATGTTTCCAAGACTGCATTCAGAACCCGTTATGGGCATTTTGAGTTTCTAGTCATGTCTTTTGGACTGACGAATGCTCCTTCCATCTTCATGGACCTGATGCAGCGTATCCTAAAGCCGTATCTCGACGAGTTCGTCATCGTTTTCATCGATGATATCCTAATCTACTCAAAGTCAATTGCTGAGCATGAAGAGCATCTTCGTATTGTTATGGAACTGTTAAGAGAGAATAAACTTTTTGTTAAGTTTTCTAAGTGCGAGTTTTGGCTCAAGTCAGTGGCATTTCTGTGTCACGTAATTGATGCTGAAGGCATTAGAGTGGACCAAAAGAAGATCCAAGCTGTTCAACAGTGGGTTCAACCTAAATCTGTAACTGAGATCCGTAGCTTCTTAGGACTCGCTGGTTATTACAGAAGGTTTGTTCCTGGTTTCTCTCTAATTGCTTCGTCGTTAACTCAGTTAACTAGAAAAAACGCTCCGTTCATCTGGAGCACAGCCTGTGAAGAATCGTTTCAGATATTGAAACAGTTATTGACTTCAGCTCCTGTTCTAGTACTACCTCATGAGGGTAAAGATTTTCAGGTTTATACTGATGCCTCTAAGGTAGGACTTGGTTGTGTTCTGATGCAAGATCGCCGCGTCATAGCCTATGCCTCTAGACAACTTAAGCCTAATGAGAAGAACTATCATGTACACGACCTTGAACTTGCAGGCATAGTTTTTGCTCTAAAAATCTGGAGACACTACCTGTATGGAGTTAAGTGTGAGATGTTTACTGATCACCAAAGCTTAAAGTACATCTTCACCCAGAAATAACTTAACTGTCGTCAACGTAGGTGGCTTGAGTTACTTTGCGACTATGATTTGGAAATCCAATACCATCCGGCTAAAGCTAATGTTGTAGCTGATGCCCTTAGTCGTAAAGCGACTTTATCTTCCCTTTGTTGCAACGAATCCTTGATCGAAGACTTTGTCAGATTGAATCTTGAGCCTATCAGTTCAGCTGATTTAGACACTTTACTATTTGCTATTCAGTTAGATGATTCCCTGAGATCTAAAATTGTTGAAGCTCAGAAGGAAGATGCGAGTTATTCTACGTTAAGTTCTGAAATTGTTAGTGGCAAGAGATCTGAACTACGTATTGATGACGAAGGTGTTGTATTTCAGAAGTCCAGATTATAGATTCCAAAAGGCTTGCAGTTACAAATATTGTCTGAAGCTCATAACTCTGGCTATGCAGTGCATCCCGGTAGTTGTAAGATGTATCAGGATCTCAAGCAATCATTTTGGTGGTCCGGCATGAAACGGGATATAGCTATTTTCATCTCCAAGTGTCATCCCTATTCCTTGGTTAAGGCCGAACATCAGAAGCCTGATGGACTTCTTAAACCCTTAGACATTCCTGAATGGAAGTGGTCCGATATTTCCATGGACTTCATCGTAGGTTTGCATAAGAGTAAGTCTGGTTCTGATTATATTTGGGTGATAGTCAATAAACTCACCAAGTCAGCTCATTTTCTAGCTATTCGTTAGACAGATCCGGTTGAGAAGTTAGCTAAGTTTTATATTAAAGAAATCATCCGTTTGCATGGTACACCGAATTATATAATTTCAGACAGAGACAGTAGATTCACTTTCAAATTTTGGTCAGCTATTCAGCACGACTTGGGGACTAGTTTAGTGTTGAGTACTGCTTTCCATCCCCAGACAGATGGTCAGACTGAGCGTATTAATCAGATCTTGAAAGATCTTTTGCTTCTTTGTATTCTAGACTTCGATGGATCATGGGAAAATCATTTAGCGTTAGTTGAGTTCGCTTACAACAACAGTTATCAATTCAGTATTGGTATGGCTCCTTACAAAGCTCTTTATGGAAGGAGGTGTACAACTTCAGTTGCTTGGATTGAAGTAGGAGACTCTCAACTTTATGATTCCGAGTTAGTAGAATAAACTACTAAGAAAGTTCAACTAATCAAGCGTAATATGACTGCAGCTCAAGATAGACAGAAGAAATATCATGATGCTCGTCATCATCAATTGGAGTTCCAAGTAGGCGATAGAGCTTATCTTAAAGTTAGTCCGATGCGAGGTATGCAGAGATTCGGTGTGTCTGGAAAGCTGAGTCCAAGGTATTTGGGACCTTTTGAAGTGATTGAGAGGATTGGAACACTGCTTACAAATTAGAGTTGCCTGAAGACTTCTCGACTGTACATAATGTGTTTCACGTTTCATCACTAAGAAGGTGTTTGCTAGATCCAAGTCAGCAAGTTCAGATACCTGAAATGGAACTGCAACTAATCTGACTTTCGTCGTTAAACCTGTTACGATTTTGGGATGGGATCTTAAGTAGTTAAGAAACCGTAGCGTTCCTATGATCAAAGTCTACTGGCAGAATCATTCACCCGGAGAAGCCACGTGGGAAAATGAAGAGGATATGCTAAAGAAATTCCCATAATTCTTTTCTTAATCAGGTAGATTTAGTTCTTTTAAATTCGTTATAGCTTCTTTAGACTTTCTTATTGTATTTTATTTTCCTTGTTTTTATTGGTTGTGTGTCGTGGGCGACACTCTTTCTAAGGAGGGGAGTCTATAACAACTCTTTCAAAATAAAATAATCAAATAAGTTTTTAAAGAGTAAATAAATTAAATAAAATAATTATATTTTTAATTACCTTTTCAACGGCTATTAGAGAAGCGCTGTTTCTCTTCTACATTCCCGTGATCGAGCCCTGATACCCAGGCTCAATGTCACGGACGGATGAAGGCGCACGCCCCAATCGCTGGCCACTTCTTCTTATCTTCGTTTAGCTCTTTCTCCTTATTCTTTTTCTTCCTGCTACTTTCTACTGAGAGCTGGGAACCAAGCATTCGGCCATCTCTCTTCTTTGTCTTCACCGTGAGATCCTTTGGGAGCTGGGAGCTAGCTGCGAACGGAAGACGTCTGAGGGAGCTGCAAACCTGTTCCGTTCAATTTTTCCATCTGGAGTGACCTCTGGCCATCAGCTTCTCCGATTTCTTGTGATTTCCAGGTACCTCAATCTATTTTGTTTTTACCTATGAAGAAGTGCTTACACATACCAGATTTGGTATCATCTAGCTTTATTGAACTTTGCAATCTGAGTTTAGAGTATATGAATCCTTGTTCAAATCCAGTTGCGTTTCAACTTAATCCCTCTTAAGCTATTGAATGATGATACCTCTTAAGATGCTTAGGGATTTAGTCATTTCTTATGCTCAACAATAATCGACTAGTATCAATTTAATTACTCTATCTGAATTGCATCTCCTTTCGTTCTATAGATCTCATAAAAAGCGGATAGAATGAATTAAGTTAGGGCATTCACTCTACTTACCTTGAACTTAATTTCGATTGAAATCCATAAGCGTTTCTCTAAGAACTTCGATCGGCTTGCGTTCCGTGAAGTCTGGAGTTCTGCGATTTGCTCTATCTCTCGTTCCTGATGCCATAGAACTCCTCTTCGCATCTAAAGGGAGAGGTAAAGTGCAGACCCCGAATCCCTTTAACCGAATTTTGCTACGGTCCGATTCTTTCCCTCTTCCGAACCGCGCCGTTTTGGAAATGGCCGCGTGGCGTCCTGTAATGCATCCGGCTGTTTCCTTTAAGCTTATAAGCGAATGGTTAATTAAATTAAAGGATTATGATATGTTTAAATTAATAACATTATTATTAAATAATCTAATTTTATTTTAATTAATAACTTTAAAAATACAAACCCAAATGATACAAAATTATATATCATTTTGATCACAAAAATGAGTAGATCAATAATATGAAATTTAATTTCAGTTTTGGTAATTATTTTAATAGGTCAATATTTAGGATTAATTAATTGATTTCAAATTAATCTTTATCATTTCATATGATCTAAATTAATCATTTAAGATCAAAATTAAATGATCAAATATTCATTTCACTCATAAAAATATGAGGAACAATAATATAAAATAAAAATTAATATTTGAACCCTAATTTTCTTAATCACTTTTTAACCTAATTTAGGAGTCATTAAAACCCTAATTTTTCCAAAGTTATCCAAAATTAATATACTTAGTGTCATTCTTCCCCTTATGAAATAAAAATTTCATTGATATATAAATCATTTCCATTGGACAACAATTTAGGATTTTAAGTTTTTGACTCTTACTTAGTGTTATTGTGATTAACCTAAATTTCTAAATAGCTTACTTTAGGTCTTATAAAACCCTAGGATAGCTAACATGCCACATTTATTATTTCCCTTACCACTTAGATAGTATTTTTATGAGCTTAGTTCTCAACTTTCTTCTTATGTGAATTAATTGCCAAGTGCTTAATTCACCTTTCAACCCTAAGGTAAAAATCCTATGATTGATTTGCAATTGATCTATAGTTGAATCCTAAGTCTATTAGTTACACTCATTAAGAATAGATAGTCTTAATGCTTTAGCAATTGTAGAATTTTGAATTAACTAAATTTAGCTTTAGTGATTAAATTAGGACTTAGCTATTACATCCTAATCCCTAAAGCCTTTTCTTAATTACTTTAAGTTGTAGTAATAGGAATCCCTAACTTACTTAGATTAGTTTAGGAATCCTATTGAACTCTTTAAACATCAATTAATAGTAAACATAAAACTTATAGTTCTTAAGTCTAGTGAGTACTTAAACTAAATATTATAATTTCCTACAACATAGCTAGATTAATATTATTTGATTTGAATATTCAAAACATAACCTAGCTAGTGAACCCTAATGAAAATTAGTAGATTTACCTTAGTTCCAAATTTCTTAAGTTAAATAATTTTTTATTTAAATCTCTACCTACTAAGTACCTAAACCTAAATTTAATTGTTATAATTAAATCTTATAGTTTATGATGAGATTAAGAGCTAATTTCTAATAACAATAATTATACTTATAAATTATTGTCATATCATATTCAATGAATTGAATTTATTATTTTCAAAAATCACATCTACTATTATTTTACAATTAACTTGAGATCAATATCTCAAAATTAATTGGAAGCTCAATTAGCTCCAATCATTAAATAGATCATTAAAATTAGATAACTTTGGATATTACTTAGTTACAATTATTGAATTTCCTTGAATGCTTACTTATGCTTGAGCCTTATTCATTGAATCATTCATATATTATATTGTGCATAAATAAAACTTTCACATTAAATTACTAGGGGTTTCATTTGGTGGATCAATCTAGGGCGGACTGAATAAGGAGTAATAAGGAGATATCACATTCTCAGAGGGTGAACGTGAGTGTTTTAAGATTGACCCCGCTCTTCTTAGTTGTTAAACAGACGTGTTTAACTCCTCATTTCATTCTGAATATGCCCACAGAATGAGCACAGATTAAAATAACTTCAATTAATAAACATGTGAGATCTTCAACATTTTAGATTGTTAAGACTCATCATAACTTTTAGCTATGTTATTTTATATAGTCCTAAGCTATGTGTATCTTAGATTAAAGTCTAAGATTTTTCCTTCAATTTCCTTACTATGCATTTTCTATGATTTAGAATTGTATTTTACTTGTTTATAATTTATTTAGATTACAGTGAATGTTGTATAATTTTATTAAATGCTTCACTGTTTATTTTCCTTAGCATAAGTTCATTTGAACATATTCATACTTTATTTCATGTACTTCAAATGCACATTAGTTATTTCTAGCCTATTTAGAATACTTTTACTCTTGTTATATATGCAGGCTAGAATGTATATTAAGTGAGTCTTCTAACTCACTTGTTTTCCTTACTTACATTTCGTTACTTGTATGCTTACCAGATTGCACCCATGTTTGTGCTTACTTTGTAACTAGGACTGTGATATCCAATTATAACAATAACATGTTTAGCCAATCTTAATATGTGCTTAGACTATTTAGTCTAACCAGGTTTTCTATTTCTTGACTTTGCCCTATCACATTTAAATGTCAAAATGTGATAGATCAGGTGCACTTGGAGGCTAGTGGAACTGGACCAAGTGCTAAAAATTAAATTACTTTCATCTATCATATATTATAAATTTATAGCTTATTAAGAACTTCAAGTGAGCTATCAGTTTTTCCTTCTCTTATTTAGTTTAATGTCATTTTATAATAATGTCATTTACTTTAATTTATTACTTTATTGGAGCTTATATATACTTAAATGCTTGTGATGAATGAATGGATGAATGTGATGAATGATTATAAATGTAATAAATTTGTATGTTAATTAAGTCCTTTATTTCATACTTAGAATGATAAATGGAATTTATTATATATGCTCAATTGCTATAGAATTGAAATTTAGTTTCTTACTTAAGCAATAACCTTAGCATATTTACATGTGAATGATGAATATTGTGATGAAGTAAACATTAAGGTAGACAATTGTTACACATGTGATTTCTCCCTAAAATATTTTAGAATTGTAAATGAGCAATCCTATAAAATGAATTGAACTCTATTTTAGAATTGTAAATGAGCAATCCTATAAAACGGAGTGAACTCTATTTTAGAATTGGAAATGAGCAATCCAATCGAAAGGATTGAACTCTATAATAGAATTGGAGTTAAATTAGATTGATTGCATGTTAGTTTAGGTTGTCTTTTCTTTTAAATTATAACTCCCATTGGAATGGGAGTATTGCAAATAATTCTGCAGGTATTTCCTTAACCATTTACAAAGGAGACTGCTAAAATTTTTAAGAAAATTTAGACTTATAATATTTTGGAAAATATATAAACCCATAATTCACATGTTAAATACTCACCAAATACTTAGAATTCATATCTAAGATTGAATATAAACTCATGTCAATTGTTTAAATTGAAATCTCATGTCTTATTGCTTATGTTACTTATTCAAGTCATATTTCATTTTCATCCTAAGAATTATGTATTGTATTTTTAATTATAAATTTACTTAACATCATTCACGATTTCCCTCCCATCTTAACTAAAGACCCTCTTCTAAATCCTTGGCCAAACACAATACTTAATGATTTGAATTAATTTTCTTCTAATCTAGTATTAGGTATTGTGGTGACGCATCAATATTGAACTAAGTGATTCTCAATATTTGGGTCGTCACACTTCTTCCTTTTCACAAGAATCATAGCAAATCTAAAAATGGTAGCTCTCTTTCTCCAAGAATTTAAAAATGAGTTACATTATATTCATTCATAATTAATTCCAAAAGTTATAAATCATATCTTTCTCAACAAACCTTTTAAAGATAACTGCATCTTAGCACATTCATTTCTATTTTTGGTAGTGATCAACCCTTGCCAAATACTTTATAATATGTCAAAATATTTAATAATTATATGATTGGCTGCTTGGTTATCAGGAATGGTCTTCATCTCGTATTACAAACTTTGTGTATGCTTGCCGTAGAGCTTCCCAAATTTTTTTACAGTACTGAAGAACATAAATGTCACTTATTTTCAATGACATAGAACTTTAAGATCAAGACATCATCATGGATTCTTCCCCATCACATCCATCAACAACGAGAACCCCTTAAAGCTGATATCAAGATATGACAATTGTCATTTTCCTTTTAAGTGTGCCCTTACAAGTTGAAACAAATTCTCTTTCATAATAAAATTTAGACACATAAAATTAGAGATTTCAAACATAGTTTAGAAGGGAAGATATCATAATAGAGAACAGCAATCATATGTAGTATGATTCTATGTCGTGCTTTTGAATGAATTAAGAACAAGGAAGACGATGGATGTTTACTGAATGAGAAAGGAGAGAGATTATGTGTAATTGCAAGAAGGAAAGCACAAGAAATTGTACTTTTTGAGGCTTTAGAAAAGTTGTTCGTAACTGCTCTAATGCCATTTGAAAACAGATACTCTTCTATTCACATTTTTACATAGAAATGCTGTATAATTAGAATTGCTAAACAAAATAAAAAATAAAATAGCAAAATAAATATTAACATCCCCAAGAATATCCTTAATATAGAAGAAAATAATTCTAATATAAATGAAGAATCAAATCAAAGGGAGAAGGCTCCAAAGAGGATCTGAGTGAATCTTTGGAATGATCTAAAGTGGATCCAGGTGAATCTACAAAAGATTCAAGATGATCTGAATCTTGCAGCAAAGAAAGTCTTGGAGAAAATATTAAATTTTGTGATTTAACAAAAATTAAAGGATATATGTGTGCGTGTATATTCGGAGTGTTTGTAACAAGATTTTGCACATCAGAAAATGTATTGACTGCTGTGTTGAAGAAATTTTCAGGACACAATTGATGGGTGTAAATGCAAAAATATGCAAGAGAATCTTGTTCATTGTAAAAACAAAAATTAACAAAATATATTTGAATTAAATGAAACATCGCCTTCAAACATTTCACGCCTCACTTAAAGCTTGTAATAGTGAAAAAAGCGTAGTACCTTTGGATATCTGGATAATTCTAGCCTCATAAAAAAGTTAGCATAATAGATAAAAAAGAATCAATTTCTACATTTATCACCAAAAATATATGAAAAAAAAAACAAATATTGAAACTTTTAGATTCATCAATAAAAAATTAATAATAAGATTTGAAGTCTAAATTGTAAATGAAGCTAAGATCTATTTGAAGGTGTAATTATCTAATATTCTGTTGTGAAATTGCTAGTGAAAGTTATCTATTTTAAAGCAAGTTTCATTAAAAGTACTCTAATACCCAAAAAAATAAATAAAAACTCAAATATATATATATATATATGTATGGCTATTTAAAACTTGGAGCATTTTAAAAGAGAATATATAAATAAATTGGTTTATTCAAAATTACAAAAATAACACATTAAATCTATGTGTAGTTTCACAATTGTGAATTAGCATATAAAAATATATAACATTTTGAGAGTTATAAAAAGTAAACCTCTAATATTTTATGAAAACCTATTAAAACTTTCTTAATAAATAAGCTAAAAATTTGCTCATAAAGGATCTCTAATAATCATGTTATTTATAATAAAAATGAACTTATAGTAATTAATAGAAATTATTTATTGACATTCATATTGTGTTAGTTTTGTTCCTTGACTTTAAAATAGGCACTAACTTTATTAAAAGAATAAAATTGATCCCAAAAACTAACGATATTAAAACCACTATTAAATGTAAATTTATTTTAAACCAAAATTTTAATATAAATTTTTATGCAAGAAATTGTATACATACTTTTTTAATTTTGGTTCCATTGTGTCATTGAAGTTTTTAAAGACACAAATTAATCTTTATAATTTATAAATAGTTGTTCTTTAGTCTTTAAGATTTGAAAAGTATCAATTATTGAAGTAAAATTAAATTATATCCAAAAAATTTATAACTATTGCACCTAAATTTTATAATTTAGGTATTTAACAACCAGCCTTCTAATTTATAAATCTAACACCTAGCTTACTTGCATATAAATTAAGAAAAAAAAAAAAAATATATATATATATATATAAATCTCATAAATATTTTTTAGATTAAAATGTTCCTACTTTCAATGTGAATTTAGCAACTATTAGAGCCTAGGATAAATTCCGTTCCTTTAACAAAAATCAATGTACCATTTTAAGTGTTTTGAAAGTTAAGAACAAATCCTAACACGATGTCAAAGTCAATCAATCATCACTATAAATTACTCAAATGAACTATTGGCGTCAATTCCACCGATTAATTAAACAGAAAAAGGACTCACCATTGCAAGACAGTATGGAGCCAGAATAGCTAACTGAAAATAAAAACTTTAAATACCAAAACGCTAAGAAGGCTCTCGGCTCTGTACTCATGAAATGTTTTTGCAATAAATAAATTGTAAATTGCATAAGAGATGTGCACACTAATGTGAATAGAAAAATGATACAGCTAAAAATAAATCTGATTGGTATTTGAGAATGGCTAAACCCTTTTAAACAAACTTGGGTACTAAAAAATATGGTTGCTAGGTTATCGTATTCTTTCTGTGCTGCAAAAAAACTGCTTGTAGCATAAGCAGAAATAAAAAGAGAAATAAGTAACAAATAACAAAGGATGGATAATAACTTAATGTGCAACTATAAATTGTAAATTGTAAAGCCAGTTACATCAATTAAAAGAATTCGGCTTAAATTACATTTACAAATTTTCCATCTGCTCCAGGTGGTTGAGGGCATTCAATATCAGGTTTATTTTCTGAATTAGGGCACGGACTGCATTTCCTTAGAAGTGGTAAACCAAAATAATTATAGATGTAACAAAAGATATGATTAAAACTTCAAATATCTGTGGCAATAAACAAAAAATAGTATAAGATTCCGTTAATATAATGCAGACAAGCAGGATGGAGTTTGACCGAACGTACCTTGACCCTATTCCCCTTTTTATGCAGATTGTTTCTGCGCCAAGTTACAGATAGAGTAAGCTGATTAAAGAGAGCCCCTAAAAGGCAAATAAGTTAAAAAGAATTAAGCAAAAACATATGGCTGATGTTCATCAAATTTAATATAAAGCAATGAAGCCTACACCAAAAAAGTGGAAGCAACTAACAAGATTAATTAACGTGGAGATCTTTAAAGAAGCATAGCAGATATGCCTTCAATAATGTCAATAGTAGCCATGGGAAGCAACTCATGAAATGAATAATCTTCTTGACCACATATTTATTCAGAAAATACTAAATTAGACTGCACGTTCTATAAAATAACACAAAGAACAACAACTTGCAACATGACAAAAAGAACTAGCACAAATTTATTCCAAATAATAAAGCCATCAAATCCAAAATTACCACACTTTCTACTTTTACACCAGGCCATTGCAATTCTAACCAACTACAACAATAAGAGATGTGAAATTTATTCAAGAGCACAAGAAAGGACTATATGCACACTAATAAGAAGAATAACAAAGTTGAGGTAAATTAATGTATAGATGAGAAGGGAAGTGAAAAAAAAAAGTAAGGAAGAAATTGACGAAGTAAAACATTTAAATATCTTTAATGATTTCATAGGTTGACGCTCTATGGTTTCAGCCCAAACAAGTTAGTTATTATGTAACACAGAGGTAGTTCTAATTTAAAGTAAGTGTAATTTCTTACATAAAACAGAAATCTATATTATTTGCCTAATAAACACCCATATCTTCCAATTTTCATAGCATTTCAACAAACACAGCACTTAATTTTGACCATTCTTAATCATACATAAGAAAATTGAATTACATTTGTAAATAGTAAAGTTTGATATTAAATATATAAATAAAAACATCATGAATTTATTAATAAAAAAATGATAATCCAGACAATGATGTACTTTCATAGCACAAGTTGTTAAAATAAACAGATATTTTGAAGTGTTGTACACATAGGAACATTAGGGATAATTAAGTTGTAATTTTAGAACAATATGAGGCCCTTTGGTGGGTTTAGTGTCAAGCAATGCCTCGTCAAATTTAGAAATAGTAAACAATCACAGTAATATAATTATAATTGAAAGGCATTATGTGCTTACATCACCCGCCACGACATAAGAGAATGCATACAAAGGTTTATCTTTTAATTAACTTATAAATCACGGTGCCAAGTTCTTTAAACTAAGTACATTTGAAAAATGGCATAACCACTCAAGAGGATACTTATAAGAACATCAATAATGAAACAGAGAATAAAATTGTCATAGCTCAACACAAAAGATTTTAGCTACAATTATAATATGGTTTTCCTCAGATCATGGGTTAAATACACCAAAAATTATATCCATTTACTAACATGAAGTTAGCTACAAAATTGTCAAGGAAATATTAAGATACCCTTATTATCAATTTATTCTTTTTCCCTGCGGACAACAACAAAAATTTTCCACTCACAATATCAATTTTCTCAATCACCTTGTCCTCATTGTCAACCCTTTGGTTATTGAGATAGAAGCCTCCCTGTTTCACCAAACGGCGTGCAGCAGACTTACTGCTAAGCAAACCAGAAGAAACAGATATCTCAACCAGCAATGAATTTAGCACATGATCATATGGCATAGAAAATGAAGGAACATCTTTTGCTATTGTTTCAATGGTCTCTGGATCTATCTCAGTCTCCGCCCCAGGATTTAAAGCCTCAGTTGCTTTCACTGCTTCAGCAAGTCCTTCTTCGCCATGAACAAAGCGTGTGACTTCTTCCGCAAGCCTCCTCTGTGCAGAATTTGGAACGTAGTCAGGCTTCATCATAGCTTCCTCCAACCGCTGAATCTCCTCCATCTTCAAGAAGGTTAAAATCTTCAGAAACCGCACAACATCCACATCTGGCACAGAGAAAAAATATTGATAGAACTTATAAGGTGACAACATCACAGACGACAACCAAATGGCACCACTTTCAGATTTCCCAAACTTGGATCCATCGCTCCTTAGCAAAAGTGGAAAAGTCAGTCCATAAGCACCTTCCACCTGCAAAATCTTCCGGATAAGCTCAGTTCCAGCAGTAATGTTTCCCCACTGATCACTCCCACCTATCTGAACATTTACACCCATATTCTTAAAAAGACAAAAAAAATCATAGCCCTGAAGCAGCTGATAGGTGAACTCAGCATAGCTCAATCCCTCGTCAGACAACAGGCGCTTCTTCACATTCTCTTTGGCCATCATCGTTCCAACCCTAGCATATCTCCCCACTTCTTTAAGAAAATCAAGCAACGTTATATTTCTCCACCAATCAATATTATCCAGAATAGCAAGACAAGTGCGCGAATCTTTAAAATCCGAGTTCAATTTTTCATTTTTGGGAAAAACAGTCTCAAAATCTTCCCTATTGATTCTATAAAGAATTCTACAAACCTGAGCCCTTATTTCGGCACTATTCTTATCAATGGTCTCCACATCCAAGTCTGGCCTCTCCAGGCTTTTTCCTGAGGGGTCCCCTATCCGTCCAGTGGCGCTCCCAATAAGGGCAACAGTCTTGTGGCCACATCGCCGAAACCATGAGAGAACAATAATTCCGATTAGATTTCCTAAATGCAAGCTTTCTGCACTCGGGTCAAAGCCGCAGTAAACTTTGAGAGGGGTACTATTAGGATTAGAACAAATTGACCTGAGATTGTCAAAAGTTATGGATTCGATAAGGCCGCGCTCACGGAGGATATCGATGACGTTGGGGGTGACGGCTTGTGCCTGTGAATGTAGGGTTTGGGAGTTGGATGAGGGAGACGACAAACTGCAGGGAAGAAAATGGTATAAATTTAGGCGTTTATGGCGGAGGCGGAGGAAGCGTACCGTAGAAAATCGAAGAAGAGCCGTAGCTGAGGCTGCCGCGGCCATGGGAATCGGGGATTTTCGCTTTCGTGGAGGGCAAACTAAAAGGTTTGCTAAAACAAATAAGTTAATATTTTGACAAAAAATTTGACATTTATGCACATCACGAATATATATATATATATATATATATATATATATTACATCAATTAGGAGACAAATTTTTCATTTATATTTTGTTTTTTAAGCAAAAGTCATATACTAATACTTGAAATATATATTTACAACATAAATTACACAAGTATAATTACATATAAGCATATAGCATATATATCAGCTCATTTATAAAAAATATTGACTTTTACTCAAAATACTCATTGAGAAATACCATATAAATAAGTGAATGTAGCAATCAATATAATTAATAAATAAATATGCCAAAATTAATAATTAAATAATCTTTCCAAATCTCTAGCAAATAAAAAAGAAATTGCTATTTTCACATACATGAAAAATCAAAATTATTACTTTTATCAATAAAATTATAAAAATAAAATAGAAATATAAATTTAAGAATAACATTAAAGAACTCATCAAATATCACGAATAAAAAGAGAAATAAGAACTAAGGTGACTAAATTAATGTTCATTGCAAAATTAAGTAAATTTTCTCATTTGACCATTAGTTCATAGTTGTAATACAATAAGATAATTATTGTCTATAGATGTATAAATCATACTAGCTACTGCTTGGCATTGCAAGAATTAGCATATTGCTGATTTTTCTCCATGGGACATACTAAATCACTAACTAAAAAGCATAATTAATTAGATAACTACAACCAAAACAATATGCAAAGATAAATAAATTTTAATCGAATCCCTAACTAAGGAATAGAATCATGATTAACTAAGTAAGATTTTGCTTAAATAAAATCATATAATTAGATAAGATGAATTACGGTTCTATTACAAAGTGGAATATGTGGGCAAGCAGACGAGCGATTCAACGAAATTTGTAATAACCTGTAGTTATTACTAAGACTAATCTACTTAATTAAAGATTAAACATGTCATCAGTAGGTTCTAAATTTTATTAAGAGCAAACTAGAGGAAAAATGATCAAGAATATATTTCTTGATTATCTTAATGAAATTAAGAACTCAAGAAATAGAAAAATATTTTGACCTCAAAATCCGAATATGATTGCATACTTGAATTTCTTACACCAAAACATACTATGGACGCAAATTTGATAATTTTTGAACTTAAAACATTTGAAAAATTCACAAAATGCAAACAATACTTTTAGTTTACTTATAACTTTAAGAATTTAATTAAATTAAATTTACTGTTAATTGGCCTTTATTTAAAATCCAGAACAATGAAAATATGTTGTGCAGGTCGAAGGATTGCGACTCTATCTACCGCCTTCATAGTCGTTCCACGATTTTTGAATAGAGTTAGACAATGTAAGATTTACTCGGGATCACATTGGATCAAATCTATTAGATCAAAGATTGAATCTAATGGTAGAGATTATTTCAACCATTGTTAACCTTTGTCGATGCTCGCTCTCACAGCCGAAGGAATCAGCCATATAACGCGGCTTGTCATAGCTGCTCCCCACGACTGCTCCACATTATCATTCGATTTTAATTAATGGTAGCATGTAACGCCCCGCCCTGTCGCCGCACGCAATTAAGTTAATGAATAACAATTTGCGGTAAAATTGTGCGTTACTTGGGAAGAAAACACAACTTCCCCGAATAAATTTGTTGAGCACAAGAACTATTGAAACACAATCTCAAGAGAAGAGATCTGAGTACTAATCTTTAAGATAAGTGTAGTAACATTATCTTAAGTATTAGATAAGATACTCATGTATATTGGATTATGAATACAAATAGAATCCAAGTTACACGAGTACTAGTATTTTATGAATATTCTGATCACATCACAATGCTAAGTATAAGTATAAGTAAATATAAAGTGCGAAAGCTAAAGCATACATCCAAAAATATTTATCACAGAAGCTAAATAAAATATTTATCTCAGAAAAAGAAAATAGAATACATCCAGAGTTATTACAATATTTTACTAAAATACAGTAAAAAGTCTAAGTTTTAAACTGAAAATAACTAAACAAGAAGTAAATGCTAGAGAAGAGTTCACTAATGCTCATCGAACTCCTCCTGGATCTTCTGAGTATTCACCTGATCTGGCTCTACGAACTGCTCAAAATCTAGTAAATTATTGAATCACAAAAGTGTCACGTGTTAGATAATAAGTCTAACACATCAAAAGTTACTCTAACAGTTATAATATATACTACTTAATATTTAAGTAATTTAAGTAAAATTGTCAAAAAAATAATAAAATAACTAAAAGCTTAAAATAGTGTAAATCTGAAGGTAAAGTAAACTGAAATTGTAAACTGACTATTTAATATAAAGAAAATAGTGAATAAATTTGAAACTGCAACTAATTATTAAAATATAAGTGAAATAATAAATAAATCTAAAATTGAATAAATGCTGATTTAAAAATGTGTTGTATGCCACTGAATTTATAAGTATGCAATGGAATATTCCACAGAATTGGATGTCACTGATATGCTAACTTAGTGTCTCATGAACACTCCACAGATTTTTAGGTGAGCGAACACTTCGCTAACAGAGTCCTTAGGTGAGCCAAGCGCTCTGTTAATGCTAATATGACTTATGCATTCATAATATGCCAAGGTTTAAATGACGGTATGCTTAAATCATCAAAATCTAGAAATTAATTCAATATCAAACACTAATTCCATTTATCTCCATTGTGCAGATTTCACCTATGTGAATTATGACTCCTAATTCTAATTTACTGAATTATCTTAGTTAAGATTATATAGAATTATCAGCTGAAGGGATTATATACACATAATTAGTATATTTTTAAGAAAGGTAAATTTAACACTTAATTTGTTTAACTACACTTATCGAAGCGCACGACGATAAGGGGCAGAACCCGATCATATTTTATTCTCTCAAACTAAGCTGCTAAATATCATAATTACAACCATACTTAGTGCTCTAAGAAGGATGACTTGAGATACTTAGTTTGTTTAACTACACTTATCGAAATGCACAATAATAAGGGGCAGAACTCGGCCACAGTTTATTCTTTCAAACTAAGCATTCAAGTGTAACAACCCTAGTGTTGCTACTCATCAATTAGTAACCTAATTGACTTTAATCATTTTCATTAGTCTTATAATAGTATTAGGAGCCTCTATTTTAATTTTCGTATGATTTAGAAATCATTTGACAATTTCCAATATTTTCTAGTTTTCTGATAATTCTGAGAATGCTTAATTTATTTAGATCTCATAATAAAAAATGAAGTCCGTCATTGGACTCACCACACCCAAATTAGCTATGAGTGATATTTTGGAAGTGTTTGAGAGTCGTCGAATTTTCCCATAATATTTTAATAATATTTAAATACTCATAAAATTAAGATAATTAAATTAACCTCTGATCAAAAATCCAATTTCATTTTTAAGTTCACTACACCTCAATTAGGTAAGGGTGAATTTTTGGGATCTTTCGGAGTGCGTTTGATTATTTAATTTTGATTATTATTATTGAGTTTAGTTTAATTAATATAATAAAGTAAATAAATTAATATATATTTTAATTTCTTTCCAATGGCTGTATTTTTTTTTAGACAGCACAGATCCCATGTGCGAGGCCAGCACACGGGACAACAAATTGAGCAAATCCAGGCCGTTGCATTTTTCCTGTGTCTGATCTAGCGATCCAAATTTCATCCCATGCAGCTGAACCCTGCTGGCCATTGGATTTCGCAGCTTAACCAGTGGCCAGAATCCATTTCCTGTACTTCTTCCTCAGCCACTCGCGATCGTGCGCTGGCACCGTACGCTGTGCAGCTGCCATCCCCTCTAGAGCCCCTCTTTTGATCTTAAAACTTCTCATTTTTCCTCCTTCCTCGGCTGTTGATCCCGTGAGAACTTCCAGGAGCTCCTTTAAGCCTTGCAGTGTCCAGGAGCGTGTGAAGAAAGGAAATCTCATCAAACTTCAGGTACCCACCATCGGCTTTCCTTACTCCCATTCATGCTAGTATTTCCTTAGAGCTTATGTCAATCTAAGGACTATGTGAATGCATTTAATTCTTTCTATTGCTATTCAATCGAACACCCAAGAGTTCGATTAAATCCCTCTTCCTTTTTGCATAATTTAACCTAATTTCACTGAACTTCAGTTGGCAAGCTATACCTAGGGCATTATCTTAAGATGACCTAAATCATTTGTAGGGTTAGGGCTTAAGTCTAGTAGGTCGACTATGTTGAGCACTCCACACTGATGTGCGGGATGACCGGTGAGATGGCCAGGATACGCTGGAAAATTAACCCTAATCTTCGCCGATTTTTGCGATTCACATCGGGGACGAAACGGTTTATCCTGGACCGTCTTTGGTCTATGTCTTTAGCCCTGACCGGACCGGTCTATGTTTCTTTTGGACTGCGTCATCTGCGCGCCTTCGGCACGCTTTGAGAAGGCGACACGCGTCCCCTCAAAAATGAGGTTGACGCGTGGATCTCTGCGCCGTATCATTTTCAGCAACTGCCGACTCGTTTCGACTTCAACGACGTTCTATTTTTTGTCCTGACAGCCATTTTAAATATTAATGGAATCTGTATTAATCATTATGCAATTAAATTATTAATCAATGTTTCAAATTTTATTTAATCATAACTTTACTTATACTCAACCAAAATATGCAATATTATATACCATTTTGATCACAAAAATAAGTAGATTAATAATATATAATTAAATTTTTATTTTGAAAAATATTTTAATTAGTCAATATTTAGAATTAATTAATTAATTATAAATTAAATTCATCATTTGAAGTGACCTAATTTGTCATTTAATATCCAAATTAAATGATCAAATAGTCCATTTCACTCACAAAAATATGAGGAATACTAATATGAAATTAAATTTAATATTTGAATCCTAATTTTTCTAATCACTTCTTAACTCTAATTAGAAGTCACAAAAATCCTAATTTTCCAATATTATTTAAATTTGACATACTTAATATTATTTTTCTCCTTATAATATAAGGATTTCAATTATATGTAAATTATATCCATTAGACAATAATTAGAGATTTTAAGTTGTTGACTCTTAATTAGTATATTGTGATAAATTCTAATTTCTTAGATTGCATATTTTAGATATTATAAAACCTTAGAATAGTTAACATGTCACATTTATTATTCCTCGTATCAGTTTATATTACTTATATTTGAGTTTAAATTCTCATTTTCTAGATATGTGAATCAATTGTAAATTGCTTGATTTACCTTTTAACTCTAAGGTAGAAACCTTAGGATTAATTTAAACATGAATTATAGATTATCCATAAATCTATTAGTTACATCCATTAAGAATAGTTAACCTTAATACTTTTGTAATTGTGGATTATTGAATCAATTAGGACTAGCCTTTAATGATTAGAGTAGAGCCTAGTTTATTCATCCTAATTCTTAAAGTCTTCACTTGAATTCCTTAAAAACTAGTAATAGGAGTCATAATTCACTTAGAGTAGTTTATAAATCCTATTAATTTCCTTAACCTTTAACTATTAGAAAATATAGAACTTAAAGTTTTTAATCTTTTCATTTGCTTACTTTAAATCTTTCATTTTACATTAACCAAGCTAATTTAGTATTTGATTTGGATAGAACTTTCAAACTACAACCTAGCTAGAGAACTTTAGTGGATTAAACCTTAACTTCAAATTCCTTAAGTTTGATATTTTTTTTAGTTTAGGACTAGAATAGAACTAGTTTTTATTTGTATTGATTATACTTATAAACTATTTTATTATATCAAAATAAATGAAGTGAAGCTATTATTTTCAAAACCCAAATTACTACTGTTATTTTCAATTGACTTGAGATCAATATCTCAAAGTCAATTATGAGTTCAATTAGCTCTAATTATTAAGTAGATCATTAAAATTAGATAACTTTGGATATCACTTAGTTTTAATTATTGAATTTTTCTTGAATACTTGCTTAGCTTTGAGTCTTATTCATTTGAATCATTCATATAAGATATTGTTCATGAATATGACTTTCACATTAAAAACTATAGGGGTTTACATGATGGTTAAGCTAAGGGCAGGCTAATAAGAAGTAATAAGGAGACCTCACATTCTCAGAGGATGAATGTGAGTGTTATTTTGTTTGACCCCGCTTTCATTTACTTATTAAACAGACGTGTTTAACTTCTTGCTTCATTCTGTATTTACCCGCAGAATGAGTACTTTCTAAAATAACTTTAATCATTTAAAATATGAGATATTTTTCAATCTTATAGATTATTAAGACTCATCATAGCTTTTAGCTATGTTACCTTTCATAGTTATAGACTATGTGAATCTTAGACTAATAGTTTAAGGTCTTCCTCTAATTTCTATACTATGCATTTTTCATGTTTTAGTACTGTACTTTACTTGTTTACAGTTTACTTAAATTTCAGTGAATATTGTTAAAATTATATTTAAATACTTCACTGACTCTTTTCCTTACTTATCATAAGTTCATTTAAACATATACATACTTTACTCCACTTACTTTCATATGCACTTTAGTTCCTTTCTAGCCTATTTAGAATATTTTTACCTTTGTTTTAATTGCAGACTAGACTGTATATTTTTGTAAGTACTCCAACTCACTTTGTCTTTTTATTTACTTTCATTTTTCCACACTTTTATGCTTACCTTTTTGCACCATTACTTATGCTTATGTTGTAACTAGTAGTGATATCCAATTAAATAATAATATACTTAACTCAATCTTAAATTATACTTAGACTATTTAGTCTAACTATGTTTTATATTTTCTTAGTTTTGCCTTATCATATTTAAATGCTAAAATATGATAGATCAGGTGCATTTGGAGAATAGTGGAGCTGAACCAAGTGCAAAAAGCTAGCTGCTTCCGCTTAAAAATATTCTAAAATTATAACTTATAAAATTATGCAAGTGAGCTATTAATTCTCTTACTTTCTTTAAGTTACTGTTTATTTATAATAATTATGTTATTTACTTTATATTTATTATATTTGTGTTGGAATTTAATTTCATACTTAAATGCTTGGGATGTGATGGATGGATGAATATAAATGAATATTAAATAAATTATTAATTGCATAATTATTTTGCATATTTCATTTGCATATTAAAATGGAGTTTAGTTGTATATCCACTTGTATGTTAAATTAGAAATTAGTTATACAATTAGTTGTATATAGGATTGGAAAGTAGTTAAATATTTAAGTTGAGAATTACTACTTATCCTCTTGTATGTATTAAATGATATGTGAATTATGCATACTCTAGGATAGATAATTATTATATATGTATTTTCTCACTTCAAACTATTAGAATTGTAAATAAGTAATTCCATGTAATAGATTGACTTTACTTTAGAATTGGAAATCAGCAATCCCATGAAACGGATTGACTTTACTTTAGAATTGAAAATAAGCAATCCCATATAATGGATTGGCTTTATTTTAGAATTAAAAATAAGTAATCCCATATAACAGATTGACTTTATATTAGAATTATAAATGAGCAAGTCCCGTATAACAGATTGGCTTTATATTAAAATTAGAACTAAAAAATTTTATGTAATGAATTGATTTCATATTAGTATTAGGTTGCTTTCTTTCAATTTAATCTTTCATTAGAATGGAAGACTTGTATGCTTAAATTTGCAGGTGTACCCTTAGCCAAATACAGTAGAAATGTGATGTCCACCCCTTAATCATCTGAGATTAAGTGGTGGTCATCAACGGACAACCCTTCACTTAGCATTAGATTAAGGATAAGTTGTGGCGCCCCACCCCTTAATCCACAAGAATTAAGTTAAGGGATGGCGTGTCACTCTAGCTAACCCTTCACTTATAATTGGATTAGGATGAAATCCACAATCCACCTAATAAGGGAAGGAGTAAGCATAAAATCAACATGTGGTCACTATCTAAGTAAACATACAGAGTGCAGAAGCGATTTTCAATATACATAACATCCAAGCGCACAACATGAGTATAAGGAACATATCTCAGAATATAAGTATAAAATCTAAATACGCAGTCAACAATACATGTATTATTATATTATTTAACAGTTTAAATAAAAGAAAGTGCAAATACACGCATCCTCACATATAAAATAAAAGCTAAACAGCGGCTCCTTCCACAGGCTCCTACTCTGAGTATGACTCCACTTCTAACTCCTGCTCATCTAACTGAAGAGGGTCTGCCATTGTCAGTTTCACAATGTAGGGCCCCAGCTAAAAAAAGAAAAATCTGGTTAGACAATTGTCTAAGTACATTTTTAGCTGATAAGTTTTAAACATGTTAAGTAATATCACCATTTTATAACTTCTAAGCAATAATGTGTATAAGAGAGCAGCAAGCAACACAAAAGAAAAGGAAAAGCTATAAATCATCATTTATAACTTAAGCAAAAAGAGAGGCTAAGACATGCCTCACATGCGAGCTAAACAAGGTAAGGCATATAAATATACATAATCAAACAAGTGCAGTAGGAAAAATACTACATCCTAAACATGCTAGTGATCAAAAGAAACATGTCAATTAAAATAAAACAACTCAGCAGTGGTAAGTATAAATAGCGGCAAGATTTCAACATCCTAAATATATATAAAAGCAGTACAAGGAAATAGCTGACTGAATAAGAATACTGAAAGGTAACCAAACATCAACTACATATAAATATACGCATACAATCTACCATACAGAAAAGAGCTAATCTAGCCCACCAGAAAGGCTGAAGGTTCTTAGCACCAGTACGGCTAGGGCGGATCCTAGCACCAGTACAGCTAAGGCATCAACAACATAGTCGAAGAATCCTAGCACCAGTACGGCTAGAGCACCAACGGTGTACCCTTAGTGTCAACAAGGAGACTAGGCAAACAGCACACAACAAAATAGAGGCCTTCCCCTAGTGACATAAGTTGACTAGGCAGTCAAAAGGCAATACTGAGAAGCAATTCAAATATATCAAATTATTATCTTCTCATTAATCACTTTAATATTTTTATAAGGAATCTAAGGAGTCTCCATATTTTCATAACATCTTATTTATGCATCAAAAGTCTTATACGATATACTCAAGAAAATATGGCACAAAAACCAAGGAATGCGTAGCAATAAAGTATCAAAGTAAGCAAGGGACTCTACTAAACATGGTGATATCATTTATCTTCTACTTAACCATTCTAACTATTCTAAGTTACACAAGTTCAGGATCATCATTTTCCTATTATCGAGTGTAACTCATAAACTCGTCCCTATAAGTTAAAAAGGATTAGAACTGATCAGGTTCTAATCTAGTTCAATCAGATAGATGACTACGAGTTAAATCAATAAATCATATGTCATAATTTTGTGAATTTAGATGTTCTAACTAAGATCTAATCAAGATATTCTAAACCTATAGATTATGGATTAAACACTATGAGGTTTAGGTTTAATCAAATAATTTAAAGAGGATAAGACCTAAGTACTATGTTTTATTCTATAAGTGATCTACTAGTTAAGGCAATCCTATTGAGTAATCAAGCTTAATAGGATGAATCTTCTATCTTAAATCTAAGATTAAAAGACAAAATAATCAGAATGGGTTGTAAAATAAGAAAAAAGTCTAGAAACTAATAAAACTAAGGTTTCACCCATTGAGTAACCCAATTTACCCAATGAATGAACTCTAACCTAAGATCTAGTTCTAATCTCAGGAAGGGTCCTTAAGGTGTAGTGTTTAAGACTTAGAAGGATCCTGGAATCTGACTTAAGGGTTGATTTCACTCACTTGAATGTCACTAAGACGATTATAACATTAGTTTTAATATTTTGGAATGTTAACTAAATGTTAGGAATACTTAATCCAAACTTAGGGCAAAATGACCATTTTGCCTCAACTCTAAGAGTCAAAAAGTCAACTTTTGACTTATGGGTCAGAATTGAATTCTCTTAGTTCCAACTGATTCCTTATTGTCTAACTTGAAGATAGACAGTAAGTACGCCTAAATTGGACGGGAAACGGTCAAATTATGACCAAAATAAGACCAGGGGTAATTTAGTCATTTACCTAAATTTCTAGGGTTCAAATCCTAAATATTCTTTTAGTTTATTGATGACATTAAAATTTTAGGCTACTTAGCATCTTGAATTTTCCAATCTGGAGTTGATTTGACAAAGTTATGGCTGTTTGAAGTCTAGGAGCATTTTGGTCATTTTCACTGAGAATTCTAAGGTTGACTTTTTGTCATGATGTCTAAATGGGAAAACTAATACTACTACAATGATGAGGCTGCTCTCCTGACATTTTAAGACCCATATTGACTATGTTCTGATAATTGGGTAAGAAGTTATGAGGCTCTAAAGAGGTCATAAAATGTTACCTCATTATACGTACCCCGAAATAAATTTTTACATTACGTTATTTGATTTCTTATATTTTTCTGAGTATTTTAAGACCTATATTGGCTATGTTTGGATCATCCTATAAAAAGTTATTAAACTTTTAAGATTTATTATTCAAAAATACAATTTGAACTAATTTACTATTCATTTATTCAAATTAAATGATTTTATTGTTCATTCCTAAAGTCTATTTATATGATTTCTGAATTTATTAATCTTTAATTAATCTATGATTAATTATGCTTAATTATTAATTAGCATTAATTAATCCATTAATTAATTAATTAAATTATATTTATTATTATTTTACTATAGCAGGTCATTAGCACTAATTACTGTTTAATTAATTTTAATTACCTGTTAATATCTAATTAAGAATAATTAATTATATTTTATTGTTTAATAATAAATAATTATTCTAATTACTGTTAATATTAAATTAATATTAAATTAATCATAATTAATTTCTTAATTACCAAAATCACTTAATTAATAATAAAATTACTGTTCAAAAGTCATTAACACTAATCCTAATTTAATTAGCTACTAACTGTAGCTAATTAGGCTAACAGTAATTAACTTAATTTAATTAACAGACAGTGGGCCCCACTAGACATGTGGCACTGCCAGAGGCTGCCACATGGCACTGTGGGCCCCACGGGTAAGCTGAGTCGGCTCGGGTGATTGGGCAGTGGGCCCACCTGACACGTGGCACTGTGGGCCCCACAGGGAGCCAAAACGCTGTTGGTTTGGCGACCCTCACCCTTAACCCTCAATAGGTTTAGATTAAGGGTGGGGTGTCACTCTGGTTAACCCCTCACTTAGTATTGGATTAGGATAAACTCCACAATCCACCTAATTAGAGGAAGGTTAACTCAGAATTAATCAAACAGTCACTGTATAAGTAAATAAACAGAGTGCGGAAGCGATTTAAGAAAATGTAAACCATCCAAGCATCACAGTGTAAATAAGAATAATAGACTCAGAATATAAGCATAAAATCCAATATACAGTCAATGGTACTTGTATTATTACATAATTTAAAATGTTTAAATAAAAATAGAATGAAAACCACTCATTCTCACTCGAAGTATAAAGGGACTAAACGGCAGCTTCTTCTACGGGCTCCTCCTCGGGGTACGGCTCCGCACCTAACTCCTGCTCGTCTAACTGAAAGGAGTCTGCCATTGTCGGTTTCACAATGTAGGGCCCCAGCCAAAAAAAAGAAAAATCTGATTAGACAATTGTCTAAGTATATTTTAAGCTGAATTTTTAATAAGGTTATATAATATCACCATTTTACCATTTACTTCTAAGCATGATGTGTAAATATAGGAGCAGTAAGCAACACAAGTAAAAAGGCAAACTATATACTATGCTCTATAGTATAAACAAGGCAAAGAAAAGAGGCTGAAGCATGCCTCGTATAACAAGTAATCAAGGGAAGGCATTTAAGTGTAAATATAACTAAATAAATGCTGGAAGAAAAATTCTACATCCTAAACATGCTGGTGATCAATAAAAATAATATGCTAATTAAAAATGAATAACTCAGCAGTGATATATACATATAGCAGCCAGATTCTAACATCCTAAATATATATAAAGCAGTACAAGGAAATAGCTGATTGAAAAAAAAAAGAATATACTGAAACAACCACAACTGCATATAAAACTATAATACATCAACTGCCATACAGAAAAGAGCTACACTAGCTCGCCAAAAGAAACTGAAGATCTTAGCACGATACGGCTAGGGCTACTCCTAGCTCGATACGACTAAGCCAACAACAATCACATATATGACCCTAACACGATACGACTAGGGCTACTCCTAGCTCGATACGGTTAGGTCACCAACTATCATACCGAAATATCCTAGCACAGTACGGCTAGGGCAACTCCTAGCACGATACGGCTAGGGCAACATTTGGTATGATCAAAAGAACACTGAGAGGCAGCTCAATCACATCAAATCATTATCATTTCACTTATTTACTTTAATATTTTCATAAGGAATCTAAGGAGTCTCCATAATTTCATAATATTTTATTTATGCATCAAATGTCTTATATGATATGTTTAAAGAAAATATAAGGCACAAAAATACAAGGTATGCGTAGCAACAATAACAAGTAAGCAAGAGACTCGACTAAATATGGTGATATCATTTGTTTTCTACTTAACCAGCTAACTATTTCAAGTTACACAAGTTCAGGATCACCATTTTCCTACTATCGAATGTAACTCAGAAATTCGTTCTTATGAGTTAAAAAGGATTGGAACTGATCAGGTTCCAATCTAGTTCAATCAGATAGACGACTACGAATTAAACGAATAAATCATACGTCCTAATTTTTGTGAATTTAGACGTTCTAACTAAGATATGATCAAGATCTTCTACACCTATAGATTATGGATTAAACACTATGAGGTTTTAGGTTTAATCACATAATCCCAATTGGATAAGACCTAAGTTCTAAGTTTTATACTATAAGTGATCTACTAGTTAAGGCAGATCCTATTAAGTAATCAAACTTAATAGGATGAATCTCCTATCTTAAATCTAAAGTTAAAAGATAAACTAATCATAATGGATTGTAAAACAAAATAATATCTAGAAACTACTAAAACCAAGGTTTCACCCATAGGGTAACCCAATTTACCCAATGAATGAACTCTAATATATGATCTAGTCCTATTCTCAGGAAAGGTCCTTAAGGTGGGATGCTTAAGACTTAGGAAAAATTATTAGAATTCAATTTAATGACTTGTTTTATTTACTTACATGGTACTAATATGATTACATTATTAATCCTAGTATTTTAAGATTTTAATTAAGGGCTAAAGTTACGCATTTCCAATTTTAAGGTAAAATGACTATTTTGCCTCTACTTTATGGGTTAATCAACTTTTGATTTAGGGGTCCAAACTGAGTTTTATCTTCTCCAACTAATTTCTTACTGTCTAACTTGAAGATAGACAGTAAGTACGTCCAATTTGGACGAGAAACGGCCGAGTTATGGCTAAAATAAGGCTAGGGGTATTTTGGTCATTTCCCTAAAATTTAGGGTTCAAATCCTAAATATTATTTCTGTGAAAATGATGACATTGAAATTCTAAACTAGGTAGCTTCTTGAATGTTTGGATTTAGAGTTAAATTGATCAAGTTATGGCCATTTGAAGTCCAATGGCATTTTGGTCATTTTTCACTACAGTCAACTCTAAATTCTAGAGTTGACTTTTTGTCTTGATGTCTAAATTGGAAAACTAATACTACCACGGTGATGGGGCCGCTCTCCTGAGCATTTTAAGACCCATATTGACTATGTTTCGATAATCGGGTAAAAAGTTATGGGTCTTAAAGAGGCTCTAAAATGCTACCTCGTTATGCGTACCCCGAAACGAAATTTTACATTACGCCATTTGATCCTAAATATTTTTCTGAGTATTTTAAGACCCATATTGGCTATATTTGGATCATCCTACAAAAAGTTATTAAACTTTTAAGATTTACTATTCAAAAATACAATTTGAATTAATTTACTATTCATTTATTCAAATTGAATGATTTTACTGTTTATTCATAAAGTTTTTATTTAATTAATCACTGTTTAATTATTAATTAATTAATTAATTAATTTTACGGTAGTAAAGTAATTAGTGCTAATTACTGTTTAATTAATCTTAATTAATCTCTAATTATATTTATTTATTTAAAATTATTGTTCATTCATAAAGTTTTTATTTAATTAATCACTATTTAATTATTAATTAATTAATTAAATAATTTTACTGTAGTAAAGTAATTAATGCTAATTACTGTTTAATTAATATTAATTAATCTCTAATTATATTTAATTATTTAAATTTACTGTTCATTCATAAAGTTTTTATTTAATTAATCACTGTTTAATTATTAATTAATTAATTAAATAATTTTACTATTCAAAAGTAATTAATTATCCTAATTACTGTTTAAGATTTAATTAACAGTTAATTAATCCTTAATTAATCTTTAAGTATAATTATTTAATTAAAGTTACTATTTAAAAGTAATTAGTACTAATCCTACTTTAATTAACCACTAACAGTAATTAATTAGGGCTAAACAGCAATTAATTAACACTAACATTAATTTAATTAATTTCTAATTAACTGACAGTGGGCCTACTGACACGTGGCACCTTCAGAGGCTGCCACGTGGCACAGTGGACCCCACGGGCTGCTGACTCAGCTCGGGTGACAGGGCAGTGGGTCCCACCTGACACGTGTCACTACCAGAGGCAGCCACGTGGCACTGTGGGTCCCACGGGCTGCTGACTCAGCCCGGCTGACGGGGCGGTGGGCCCCCACTTGGCACGT